>JAODKL010000081.1:19360591-19372123 GCA_026780765.1 Petrocephalus schoutedeni | reverse complement strand
GGGGGGGGGGGGGGGGGGGGGGGGGGGGGGGGGGGGGGGGGGGGTGGGGGGGGGGGGGTATCCCGAGAGCACATCTGAAGGAATTTCAGGCCTCGTCTTCCTGGGTGTGTCTGGGTTTGTCGGTGTCGGCGAGGGGTTTTCGCCGGGAAAATGCCATGTTTCAGAGACATGGAGCTTTGCAGGAAGACTGTGGGAGTTTAGGGAACCTGTAGGGTACGTACCCTGGACCTCATTATGGAAGCTAATAAAGCTATGAAAAGACGACATGTTAAAATTACACCCTGGGTCAGGGGACTCCAACTCAATCAAATATCCTGGCTTGGAGGTGTTCAGCTGAAACGGGCCACTGGGGCCGAAACAAAAATGTGAGAGAATAGAAAACGATTCCACGTTAATAATCTGCCAGTTGGGGAGGGGGGTTGTTGGTACCGGAGTCGCAGAATGGTGTAACATCTTTTTTTTTCCTTTTTAGTGGATTACAAAAGATTGATCTGCATGCCTGGTTTAACAGCGAATTAAAAATATGTCGCGGGCCGGATCCTACTGGCAACCTTGGGAAATGGTCACGCTGACTACCAGGAGGGATCTAACAAAGATAAAATAAAGTCGTCAGCTTCATTTTCACCTCACTCATTCCAGGCAAACGGCGTAGGCAGCCCAGGACTGCGTGAGCCATCATCTAAATCACGCTCGTAAATATATATGTGGTTACGACTGAGAGTGGCAGCTCGCATCTGTGTCTCTGGAAGATGCTCGATTTCCCATAAATGCGGAGGAATCGCGGTCGGGCGCGTGCCGAGGCGCGTGTGATTGACGAGACTTTATTGTCTTGCATCGATTTCGATCCCTCGCCCGGAAGCACCCTGAGCACGAGCGCCTTTTTTTCTGCCCGGAGAGCAAATCCATCATTTTGCATCCGTTTACCGTTACGCAGCAGGCGTCTTCTGGAGCATTCTGCGCATTCATCAGAAAGAAAATTCATCCTGCTGGCTCAAAACTTAAGACAGCAAACTGGGAACCTTGTGATTTTTTTGAGGTATGGGACTGATGTTTAGGATCTTGCCGCATCTCCTGACCGGATCCTGAGGTTGTCCTGCTCAGGAGGTTATTTCCCTGGTTATTGTTGTGTGTTTGTGTTTCACTGTGTCACATGAAAGGCTGTAGGTGGGAGAGACACTGAGGAAGAAGACAGGATGGCTCTTGGCCCTTGTTCTTATTTGTTTGTTTCGAGGTGTTCTAAATGGAATGGAATGGGATGGGGCAATCTGACTTACATAAAATCTGACTTAAGTAAGGGCTGGTGGGACAGATTACTTACGTCACTCAAGGGCTGCCTGTGCCGCACCCAATAGCCCTTATAAGTGTATGACCTGCTCTGTCTACAGGAAGGTCAAGGTACTTTAATGCCCAGGCTGAGTGTCCCCAGGGGTGACTCCCATGGAGTCAGACATTCATACCTCCTGCTCTCACAGGATGGAGAATGCAGTAACATTGTCATGCTGGCTGGCTGGGTGGTCTCCTCACTCACTAATCACCCAAAAAGGCATCTGATCCGCAAAAGCATCTGGTCCATAAATGTGCCGCTTAAGAAGCTGGCTGTGTAAATCGGTATGGGAGGAGTACATGCTGGGTATGATCTGGACCTGACCATCCTGCATCTGGGCTTCTCAGTCGCTGGTTCTGTCACAGACCCGGTGATGAACCCAACACTCTCAGGCCCGGCCCATTCCACTCCACACCAAAAACACCAACCCCAACCTCCCCCAAGCACTGTTTCGTGGCTCAGGCATAACTATGCAGTGACACGCGGATAAAGCACACTCAAGAGGGCCGTCACCGTTCCAGGCTCGGGTTTGATACCAAAGGTGACCCTTGCATCATACAAACCGCTCAGCTGTGGCCTTATAGTTCAAGGACTGGAGGGAATGTTTTTAAAAGGCCTCGAGTGTGGAATCTCGTGAATAAACACTTCTCTTTATGAGTCTCACACTCTGAAATGGATATAAAGCCAGACAGCTCGCAAACAGAGAGACAGAGAGAGAGAGCAAGCGAGCGAACGTGTGTGGAAGCCGGCGGTCAGATTGTGTTCCTTGAGCAGGGACATCAAAGCCAGTAATGAGTGACGCCGTGCCCATGCGGTCATTGGCCCGTGGGCCACTCGAGGCAGCAGGCCGGTAATGAGTGACGCCGTGCCCATGCGATCATTGGCCCGTGGGCCACTAGAGGCAGCAGGCCGGTAATGAGTGACGCCGTGCCCATGCGGTCATTGGCCCGTGGGCCACTCGAGGCAGCAGGCCGGTAATGAGTGACGCCGTGCCCATGCGATCATTGGCCCGTGGGCCACTAGAGGCAGCAGGCCGGTAATGAGTGACGCCTTGCCCATGCGATCATTCGCCCGTGGGCCACTCGAGGCAGCAGGCCAGTAATGAGTGACGCCGTGCCCATGCGGTCATTGGCCCGTGGGCCACTAGAGGCAGCAGGCCGGTAATGAGTGACGCCGTGCCCATGCGATCATTGGCCAGTGGGCCACTAGAGGCAGCAGGCCGGTAATGAGTGACGCCGTGCCCATGCGGTCATTGGCCCGTGGGCCACTAGAGGCAGCAGGTCGGTAATGGCGGCACCTTCTGAGCACCCTGATTGGTTGCTTTTTTACATATGTACATTTAACTACTGATGGACACTGGAGGTTCATTTTAAAGAAGCGGCCTCAAACTCAGCTTTTAAAAAACACGATACATCCAAAACATATAATAATATTTTACTGGTGTTGGCTGTGAAAATTTGTCATCTGGGGGGGGCGGGGTGTTGCCTGTGAATTTTGGTCAGCCGGAGATGGTTATGCCACTGATTTGCAGAATGATTCTGTATATATGATTCTAGTTTAATATTTAACAATTTACTAATTGTTGAGGAAAACACGTCCCTTGCCAGGAGCTGCGGGGTGTTGAGACCCCTGAAGAAAATCCGGGGCCAGCATTTGGGTTTCCCTGAGCATCTGACAGTAGGTGGATAGATGGGAGGGCAGAAGTCTCCATGTGACCGGGCGGCACAATAAAATAGGAAGAGAGGGGTGAAATGGTGCCGGCTTGGTGAAGGAAGGCAGGATGTAGGTGTGCAAGAGTGTTTCTATAATCAGGGTTTGAATTCAGAGGGTCATCAGTGCCCTGACCAGCATACACACAGTACCAGGTTGGTGAGATTAAGCTCCAGAATGACAATGGTGATGGTGAGAGGGTTCTCTCTGCCAGAAGCTGACCATCATGGAGAAGTGATCCTGTGTCTGGAAGAAAAGCTTATTGTTCCTTGTTCCATTGTTTGTCAAGCAAAGTGCGACAGAACTGACACCTGAGGTCTGGTGGGGGCAGGAGCCTGGGCAGAAGCAGGTGCAGCGGGCACACTGGCGCCCCTAGAGGAGGTCAGGCAGAATGAATTCATTTGATAGAGATGGCCACCTATAGTGATGAAGCGAGGGCAATATAAAACCAAACTATAGTGACGTTCCTGTGTCAGCTCGCTCCCATTAGTCTTTAAGAGAAAACGGAAAGAGCCCTCAAACAGGAACAAACATGCCAAACGAAAGCAGAGGCTTCACATGGATAAACCATGCAATCAATGACTGTAATTTGGCCCAAAGAGTGATCTTAACCCAGAAATGAACCAGGCTCATGCCTGCCTTTCTTACGAGTATTATTTGGGTGTTTGTTTATCCAGGAGGTTGCAAGTATATGGAAACTGTGCAGTTGGGATTTCACCACCAAGTGGGGGTGGGGGGCGTAATTGGATTTGGTAATGGACTAAATAATTAACTTGTAGAGCTCGGACTGAATAAATGGGATTCAAGTGCCATTTTAGCATGTTGTCAAGCTAATTGGGTCCTTCAGTATCAATCACAATGGGGGACACCCCCACCCCACTCTCCATTTCTTGTCTGCTTACATGCAAGGAACAAGGACCCACTGAAAGCAGCAGAGGGAGGGGGGGGGGGAGGGGGGTGAAATTGAAGAACAAGAGGTGACCCTCATAAAGAGAGCCATGAAGGCTTCAATAAAGAAAAGTTGCCCCACTAGCTAGTTTTCAATTTCTATAGAGCTACACAGATGTATAGATCTGTTGCACACTTACTGAGTACTCATGCAGTCTGTGCTGAAGGCCAAGCTGCCCCTGACAGTTTGTGGCATTTTGTGCCTCCATCCTGCCAGATCCAATAAAATAACCTGTGACATAGTGACCTCATCAGAGTCCGGAGTCTGGTCTGGCTGGCTATATTCTCACATTTATCCCAGGTTTTACTGTTTCTCTCCTTTTTCTTTTTTAATCCCAGCACCTTAAAACAAAGCGGCACCTTTCTTCTCCTGCTTGTCAGCTCTGGGTTCTGCACAGATGGGGGTCAAGGCACTCAGCAGGGAGTAATAAACGCTCAGAGCCAGGACAGAGTTGCCCGAGGCAGCTAGAGTGCCCCCTAGTGAGTTTTTAATGAAAGGCAGACTGAGGAAGATGACAGTTATTGGGGATTGCTGTCACAGGTCATAGACACATGGTCAAATGCTTCTCCTAGAGCTGGTGAACCACAGTCCCGCAGGCGCAAAGGGAAGAGCGCCCCCTGCTGGACCACCATGCTGGGTGACCATTATAAAAATAATTAGCCAGTGATCCTCTCCAAGGCAGCACTTGCAATGCCCCCACTCTGACTGAAGAGGCAACATGGAGCAGTGAGAGACTCGGCCATCATGTCAGCTCTGGAAGAGAGGGAGAACATTCCAGAAGGTCCAACATGGTCCTTGTAGGGGAGAGATGAGCGCGACCAGGGCCAGCAGCTGGGATTATGGTGCTGAGAAGAATGGACAGATCTGTATTGTATTATGCTGTGAGTATCACTCACTGATTCATCAGAGGAGGTAGGGTTCCCTGTAAGGATGATGCTGGACTTTTTCTAGAAGAGTTTCGAAAGAATGATGTAGCTGGAAATGTGGAGATGACAGACTCCCCCAAAAAAGAGTAGACCATGCACAGGAAGTGACAGTACTGTATAAAAGGAAATCCCACCAGGATAATGCAGGTATTGCCAGTCACAGCTTAGCTGGAGGTCAGAAGCTATGGACATGTGTAGAAGGATGAGAAATTATCATTAAATTAATAAATAGCATAGATGTTAATATAAAATGAACTTAATTGATCCTAGGAGAAAATGATGGAAATTTTATTGATTGGTCATGAGGCTAGCTGGTCCTTAATACTGCATTTGCACTCAATCAATATTTTTTAATTTTATATTCCTTTACCTTGAAAGGATTCCTAATCTGTAAATATTTTAGACAGATTAAATTATTTAACACCTGATAAATTGCACATATGTCAAAGCAGTCTGTTAAGCCTGAATCCCAGTGAATGGAACCACGGGAATACTGACTATTTATTGACTGTTTTCCACTGTACACAAACCAAGCTGATACTGTCAGCATCACGTCTGAACTGCCATGGAGATGAGCGGGGAGCCCCTTATCAGGAAGGCGCGCTGTGGAAAAGGAGGCTTAAAACCAACAGGTAGTCGACGCGTAGTGTCAGCGAAGATGAACATAAGCCCCTTATCCACTTTGGCAGAGCTGTTGTTAGAAAGTGTGACTTATAAGTCACCTGATTTAACCAAGATCCCAAGATGAGTGCACCTGAAGGTTGTTGGTTCAGATCCCAAGATGGGCTCTGCTGTTGTGTTTTTTTAGCAATGCACTGCATCTATTCTGAGTAGTTCCTCCATGTTCTGGGTGAATGTCATCTGCAGTAATGCTGACTTCCACCTTCACAAATTCCACTTTGGATAAAAATAATTCGGAAAAAGTCTCCATAGAGGAAAACCAACTTTTTTTTTTTTTGTTAATCTTTCCTCAGTAATCAAATTAGAAAAAAAGCATTTTCTGTTATGGAATCTTGAATTAATACCAGGTTATAAGGAGTTTCATTTTGCAATAAAGAAGCAGCATTTTCCATACAGCGCTGACATTTTTGAGTTACACTGTCCAAACCAGGACGATGGAGATGGGGGAATTATAGATGGATGAGAGGGTTAGTCTTAACACCATTTCTCTGAAATATCACTGGTTTCTATTACGGAAATCCATCAGCTAAAATACGAAATGATGGATCTCGTGGGTGCTTTTTAATCTGCGGCCTGGTGCTGACCCGGGTCCTTGTCACTCTCCTTCCTCCTCGCGTGTAGATGTTCAGAGGGAGCGATAACGACCATTTCTAATAAAGCAAAGCAGATCATAATCGCCGACCACTGTGTTCCAATTACGGGTCGTCTGTAAGGCTCGGCCCTGCGCTCGGTTGTCTTGGCGAGGGATCATCGCCATGGGTTACGGCCCTTTGCCCTCAAGGGGTTCGGAACTCAGGGCTGGAGAATCAGCTTTGTCGACATGGCCTGGATTAAATTTGCTGAGGGTCGGAGGGGGGTGGGGTGGGGGGGGGGGGGTACTTCATAATACATCTTGCCCGCCCACGAACCCATCAGCGCACAGGGAAAATGCCTGTTATGTCTGATATGTATCATCTTGGTTAAATAGATCCATGCTGGAGGTAGAACTGTGCTTTGTGAAAGTGACAGTCCTGCTTAACAGCCGCTGCTTGATGCTTTTTTGGGGAAGGGGGCGGCCTTTGAACTCAGCTAAATCTGTCACTCTTGATATCACTAATGGAACCGTATGTCTGTTTCATTCCATGATACTGATCACGACCCAGTATGACTGGTATGTGTCCTGCATTTATGCAGCTTGTCTTTCAGATTTTTGGGTCAATTCTGGCTGTGTTTTTGTGGCTCAGTGGGTTAGAATGCTGTGCCTATGATTGTAAGGTCACTGGCGTGAACCCCAGGATAACCAAGGTGCAGTCACCATTAAGCAGAACCTTTAATCCTCAATTGCCCAAGGGACTGTCTGGAAATGTCTCTGATGGAGCCTATGCAGGGGTCCGATGACACTGGAAAGAAATACAGCCTGCTGCTCCCGGCTTCGGCTGGAACTCTGCGGACGTGGCTGCACAGCGTCTTCCCCCCGAAACAGCCGGAAGGGGGGACCGTATCTGCATTCAGGACTGGATCAGCACCAGTAGAGCCGGGAGGAGGCTGCACGCTGGGAGAGAGAGAGAGAGAGAGAGAGAGGCAGACCGAGATGAGGGTCATTAAAATTTAAGCGGCTCCCGTCTGTGACGGTTCTGTATTCAGGCTAGGGCTCTGATCCTGCACCTCACCTCTTCCAAGATAAAAATGTGACCTTTCAGGCTTCAAGGGTGTCGCTGACCACTAACAAGTGCTCCAGTCTGGGCTACTGGTGTTACTGGGAAGACAAGCCACTACATCTTTGCAGAGGAAAATCAGCCAAAGAAAACTTATAATAGGACAATACTATTTTAACTCAAATTTATAAGTCCCATTTCTGAAATTATTAAAACTTCAAAGAGAAACTTATAGGAGATTTTTATTATAATCACTGCATTCCCCCCATCCCACCTGAAGGAATGGTTTTATATTAGACTATCTATTCTTATTGAATTATTGAATGCTATGCAGCCACTGGCACAGTCCAAAACACATCTCATCAGCCTGGAAAATATTGGAGGACAATCTGGATATGGAACACATGAATCTTAAGCATTGTTTAGGATATCTCCTTTGTTCCTCTCCACGCAAAACATGTCCTGCCCTGTTCTCTGAGTACTCGGTGTGATTCCCATTCAAAAGGCCAATTCAACTGTACATAATTCGCTTAATTGCAATCAGCAGCTGCTATCACCGCCGCGTGGCATTACTTAATGACTTACTGTTGTATTATTACCCTAAATGCCGCTCTCAAAGACGTTAATGGCATCAGGAACTAAGGCACAGAAAAGGAGAATGACTTTCTCAATAGTGCTTGATTAATCGAGGTAATATCAGCGTTGTAGCCTGTGACATGGATAGCTTCTGCATAATGAAATGTGACTGGATGGCGGAGGAGATGGTGGGGGAAATTAGGGGCGAGTCCACCAGCAAACCTGGCTGGTTAAAAGGCCTGTTACCATCCTGGCGGGATTTTCCAGGCGGCTGTGGGTCCCCGTGTGCGGTAAAGGGACATCATTCCCCCGCTGGACTCCCCACGCCGGCTGACACCTTCAGTTTCAGTTTATCACTCTTATTTACATCTGGTTTCAGATAAAAGAACGAGAATTCTTTTAATAAAAAAGAAACAGTGTGTTATCACCGCCAAAGTGAGTCCACATTTGTTCAAGGCCGTGATAAATCCTGTCCATAAGAGTTTTCCGGAGCATTTTGCCGCTTACCTGAAGCTCTTTCTACCTTTCTGCCTAGAACTCAGGCTGCTGTTTACGAAACAACACGGATTATACGTCCGGACTCCCGATACCTGCTTACAGGAGACAGGAATCCCAAGGTCGGCGGGCCTAGCAACTGTTCAAGGCGCCCGATCACATTTGCTGTTTAATCCTCTTATCTTCACGGCTCCACACGGGGTCCTTGAATTAAAATATTAAAAGCCACACCTCCTTATCCCGACTGACCTTCCCGATTCGCACCCAAGTCGCTGTTTACATGGAATTTGCCATTGTTAAGGCCATTGGGGACGGCGTCTGGAAACAGCGGGAGTCCCGATAACCCCCCCCCCCCCCCATCTCTCCCCCATGGTCAGCTTTCCTGTTGCTCGCAGGCACCAGCCAAAGAGTCAGGTGGCTGCTAATTATCTTGCTCCTCCTCTAGCCGCTAATTACCTCATGCTACCTGCTAATTCCCCTTTAATTGCACGCATACTGTTTTTGCTAAACAAAAAAACAAAAAGAACTTTTTCTTTTTTTAAATCATTGCGACATTTTCACGGTGCTTCAGTGGCCACTTAACTAAGCTAAAATATATATATATATATATATAAAATAGAAAGAAAAAAAATTATAAAAATGATGGTCACGGCCACCAGCCAGATACAATCCATCTATCCATTTTACAAACCACTTACCGGGAAGAGAGTCATGCTTCGGCGACACACAGAAATGCACGTCGGCCTGGATAATAGCCGTACTGAATGCGACGTCTGCTCCCATTACAAGCATACCTTTCAAACTCCGTTATGCGGTGTGGATTTCACTGTTTTCCATTGCTTTTTATTCTGCTTTTCAAAGCATAACCGCGGCAAGCCTGCCTGTGTAATTAACGCCATACTTATGTTAATGAATGAAACGCTTAAAAGCAGCTAGATTGAAATACGCACCACGTGGAACATAAGTCTCGGGCCAGACGCCGGATTTTATTCCCTCGCCCTAGATGAATTAAAAAGCGACGCATCGATGCTTTTAAAGGGCTGATTTGTTTGGGCGGCGTCTCGCCGACACTTGGGGTCTGACAGGGAGCCGGTCGATCGCGCTGGGTCGATAATGCAAATCGCAGGATTTCCTCATTTGTAAATGACGCCCGCCCCAAACAGAAACAAGGCTGGGAGGTTTGTTAAAGAGTGACAACCCCCCCCCCCCCCCCCCAACCCACACACATATCGATTTAGTTAAATAGAGACACTTCACGTTGCAGTTCCAGATGTAAAAATATTGCCCTGAGCAGCACTCATCTTAAAAAGGAAAGCAAAAAGCAAACAAAATTGGGCCCAATTATCTTTGCTTGATGGCTGTCCTTTCGCTAAATGACGCCGGCAATTACTGCGGGACTAGGAGACAAAAATAATGATACTTATACAAAGTTTACAGATGGCGTGGTTTACAGTCTGGCTTTGCCCCTGCTTAAGCTGATTTATGGAGACCGGCCCGCCATCGATCAAACTCCCCCGCCACTCGGCGGGACGCTGGTCCGGGATTCGAGATCAGGCCCATCGCGATTCATCTCCCGCCCCGTGCGGCAAACACGGAGAAGAGGGGCCTGCAAATCACACCTGGATATGCAAGGTCAAGGCCAAAAACGTGTCGTACATCCGTGCCCTGATGTCCCACTAATGGCCGTCGCGCGGATTAGTCGAAATCCGACGTTGGCCGTGCCCCAAGAACCTTCATTTCCTGAAATCCTTCTCGCCGTGCTGATGGGGTAGGGTGTTTGCCTTGGCGGGGCGTATGACAGCACATTCCATCCCCCGTCCTGCCACAGCACCCTTTACGGGACTTTCTCCCTCTCTTTAGGTAGCTAATTACCTTAGCACTGAAATAGTTCAAGAAATAATTAGTGCAGTTGACAGCTTAGGTGGTATCTCAACCCCAATGGATTACCAGTCAACTACACTGTGTTCCAAATTATTATGCAAATGACATATCAGTAGGATTTCAGCAAAATAGACATTTAATCTTTAGTTTGCTGATCAGAGTTTCTGCTCATCTTATTCACACTGTCATTTTAAATAACTGGTGTAAAGCTCAGAGAGGTTTGTGAATTACTTTGTTTTGTGATCTTTATTAAAGGGAAATCTCCACAAAGATGGTGCTCCACGTTACTAAGCAAGCCACAGTTTTCATGCAGTATGAGGAAGAAGAAAGACCTTTGTGAAGCTGAAAGGCGTGAAATAGTGTGATGCCGAGCGATATTTCACGTAAACTGACACGAAAGCGATTTGTGAGTGATTTAGAGCACAGCCAAATTCGGTCAGATAAAAGCAAGTTGAGGAACGTTCCAGCAAGACAAATGAATATTTTAAAAAGGGCAGCTCTTAAAAAGAACATTGTTAACCCTCTGAACTCAACAAAAGCAAAAGGCAATGATTTTCGCATTTCATATTTCGACCTCACAAGAGGAAGCATTTGGATTGGTCTAAAAAGATACATTAGGACAAATCTCCAAATGGTTTTATTCACAGATGAATGCTGTGCAACACTAGCTGGTCCAGACGGAAGGCGTTCAGGGTGGTTGGTGAATAGCCTGCTAGACTGCGATGTCAGCAAGGAGGTGGCGGAGTGGTGATTTGGGCCGGAATACTGGGGAATAAGATGGTAGGTTCCTTTTGAGTTTTGCCCGAGGGTGCAAAACTCACTCCTGCAAAATATGTGGAGAAGAACCGTGCATTCCGGAAAAAAATGATTTGCATGCCGGACAATGCACCATCACACGCTGCAAAAAAACCCACAGACTCTTTGGTTGCTATGGGGATAAATTGAGAAAATATCATGGTGTGGCAACCATCGTCCCCTGACCTCCACCCTATTGAGAACTCGTGGAGCATCCTTAAACAGCAGATCTATGAGGTTGGGCAGCAGTATACATCAAAGTAGCAGCTCTTGGAGGCAATACTGATGTCCTCACATGAAATGCAGGCAGAAACTATCCATGGCCTTGCAAGTTCAATGGGTGAAAGACTGGTTAGAATAATATTACAGAAGGGCTCCTATATTAATATGTAATCCACCTTTACTTTTGTTTGTAAAAGGGCCTCTTCATACAGCAAATCCAGATCATTTTGGCTTCACATTCATTGCGACTTTACAACTTATATATACAGTCACCGGCCACTTTATTAGGCAAACCTGTCCAACTGCTCGTTGACGCAAATTACTGATCAGCCAATCACA
>JAODKL010000081.1:19334966-19349650 GCA_026780765.1 Petrocephalus schoutedeni | reverse complement strand
GCCTGAGGTCCGGCCGAAGCCGCTGCCGGGTCGATACTGCTGCAGTTATGCTTCCATCAATACGTTGCTGGTTTCAGAAACACAATAAATGGCTGAAACGCGGCACCCAGCCAGGTAATAAAAGCACGATCAATCCCTGATTACGGACCGAAAGGAACGCGACCCTCTGTAAGACGAGCGGTGACAGGAGACACCGGGGACACCATCACCACCATCATCATCACCATCACCACCATCATCATCATCATCATTACCACCATCATCATCACCACCATCACCACCATCATCATCATCATCATCATTACCACAATCATCATCACCACCATCACCACCATCATCATTATGACATCATCATCATCCTCATCCTCATTATCACCATCACCACCATCATCATCATCATCATCATTACCACCATCATCATCATCATCATCATTACCACCATCATCATTATGACATCATCATCATCCTCATTATCACCATCACCACCATCATCATCACCATCACCACCATCATCATCATCATCATCATTACCACCACCATCATCACCACCATCACCACATCATCATTATGACATCATCATCATCCTCATTATCACCATCACCACCATCATCATGACCATCATCATCATCCTCATCCTCATTATCACCATCACCATCCTCATCCTCATTATCACCATCACCACCATCATCATCATCACCACCACCACCATCATCATTATGACATCATCATCATCTTCATTATCACCATCACCACCATCATCACCATCATCATCATCATCATCATTACCACTATTATCATTATGACCATCATCCTCATCCTCATTATTACCATCACCACCATCATCATCATTACCACCATCATCATTATCATGACCATCATCATCATGCTCATCCTTATTATCACCATGACCACCATCATCATCACCACCACCATCATCATCATCATCATCATCACCACCATCACCATCATCATCATCATTACCACCATCATCATCATCATCATTATCATAACCATCACCACCATCATCATCATCATTACCACCATCATCATTATCATGACCACCACCATCATCATCATCATCATCATCATCATCCTTATTATCACCATCATCATACCTTCATTGTCTCGGAGAGTGAAGTTGGGATTGATGGGCAAGTTTGCTGGCAACGAGAAGGAAAACCGGAAGCCATTGGCAAAGTCATCCTTGTCCACGGCACCAATAGTCTGGATCACCTGTCAGAAGATCACACCAGAGTGAGCCTAAAAATGGCAGAGTGAGCCTTAAAACCCCTTGTCTTCCACCCTTCCTACTTTCAGCAGGTTCTGTGCTGAGCATCTTAACTGCCAGGTCTGTTCTCCTGTCAACTTCTCTCCCAGACGCCAACCTGTCTGGCTGAGCTTACACCATCTGACCAGCAGGAGGCGACAGCAGAAGGCCTCACCCCCTCTCAGGCAGTGCCTGACTGCTCACACCCGCTGTGTCTCTTCCCACCCCTGGCCAGGCACCAAAACTCATCACTTTCCCCCCGAAAACTTCCCATCAGCAGCATGTGAGACACAAAAAGAGACGTCAGTGCTTTTTATCCCCTCTGTAGCAGCTGCTAAAGCAGAACTTCACACCCTCCGTCAAAGACCAAAAAAATAGATACCACTGTACCACAAAACAGTTTTTCCTTCCTGGCTTGTCTGCCAAAGGCTGCCTAAGGAAGATGTGTTCCCAAGCCTTCCGAAAAATAAAGTTTATACTGCTCGTTACGGCTGCTATGTAACTTGTTTTTCCCCAGAGAGTCACAATTCCCGTTTCTGGAAGCTCCTCTTTCTGATGTATCGCCTGGAGAAGCTTCCAGATTCTCAGTCAGAAAAAGGAAATATTCACTTTCCCTTTAGAAAAAAAAAAGACAATGATTATATTTCTTCATTGTCTTACGAGTCACATACGGATCGTGTGTCTACGACTGGCGGCGTCACTTGAGTCCGTCAGCATCAGCCATCATACACGCTCATCGCCAGGCGGAATCCCGTTTCTTTAGTGTGTTTTGAGACCTCTTTGCACAGAAACATCCATAATGGTTCCAGAGTACCTCAGACGCTATTTGAGTGGAATGCTAATAGGAGTTAGCGAGAATGTAGTGCAACTACTAATCATGGCAGACGAGAGTGCGGAAATCACAGAGAATAACCAGAAATGCTTGTGTTACTCTTCATATGTATAATACTCATATAGTGTGTGTATGTGTACTCCCGAGTTTCGGGGGTGATGTTCAGTTGAAAAGCTGGGGGGGGGGGGACAAGGGTGGACTGTGACCTCACCTGACCAGGCTGGGAGCTCTCGCACACGATGACCTCGCCGTCTGTGGCGACCTCCGGCGGATTGTCGTTGACGTCTAGCACCTGCACCGTGACGGGAACGTGACTGACAAGGCTGGGGTTATCTAAGGGGAAGAAGGGGGTGCTCTGAGCAGCTACGCGGTGTACACAATTGATTCATTTATATAGCACATTTAAAACAGCACCAACAGTAAAATACAATACAATAAAATGAATAGAGACACAATACGCTCTGTAGGGAAAGACGAACAAATAAGTAACTGTGACAACAAAACATAGAATCATTGATGGTCATAAAAGGCTAGTGAAGAAAAATATGCCTTTAATCTGGTTTTATAAAGTTCAATTGAAGTAGAATCCTTAATATAAGGAGTCAATCTACTTCAATATAATAATATAATAATAGGTAAGGAATTCCATAAACACGGTGCGGCGGACGCGAGAGGGCACATGTGACAGCCGACCGGCAGCCGACAAAATCCCAGCTGTTAACCTAACTGCTAATGGAATCCCAGCAGCTAGCATTGCTGCTAATGAAATTCCAGTAGTTAGCATCGCTGCTAATAAAATCCCAGCAGCTAGTGTCACTATTAATGAAATCCCAACAGCTAGCATTGCTAGCAATGAAATTCCAACAGCTAGCACTGCTGCTAATGGAATCCCCGCAGTTAGCATCACGTCTAATGGAATCCCAGCTACTAGCATTGCTGATAATGAAATGTAATGTAATGAAAACTACTCAGGTTCAGCATGCAAGAGCATCACACAAGCTGACCCGTTGCGGCAGGTTAAAACATTAAATCAATAATGATAAATCTGTTGGACATCCAGCGATATCTGCTGGTCACGCAGCCCTCTGGGGAGCCCAGCCGTGTCACCTGCTGTATCATCATATATGCTCTATACAGTAAGTAGGAAAGGATGGCTTACAGAGTTTATTTATACGTGCCTCTCTCTGTTATCGCAGATTATTCACCACACAGCAGAAAATGTATGGTTACCATTTAGACCTTGTGTCTAGGGCTGATGGTTTCCCACCAAAGCTATTCAGATATTTCAGGGGCTCATACCTCCACTTAAAACAATCGTTTCATGAGACTCAGGCTAAGGCACTTGTTGCGTGTCTTGTCTGTTGTCTCAGTGTATGCTCTGACTGCGGAGAGTGATGTCTCTATAAGGGAAACATTATACTCGCAACTCCAATCGGTAGTTGATGGGTGCCCTCGAGGTGACGCCCCTTTGGTCATGGGTGACTTCAATGAGACCTCGGGCACCGACAGGGCTGGCTATGAGGACTGTTTCTATCCCCATGGGTCAGGCAACCGAGGTGAAGGTGGCTCCATGTTCCTCGACTTTGCAAAAGGTCAAGGGCTGCTGGTCGCTGGATCCTGATTCCAGCGCCCTGAGCCGCATCGTTGGACTTGGTACTCCAATACTGGTGGTGCAGCAAAGGAGATCGACCACATCCTCGCGGCCAAATGCTGTAGGCTCCTGCAGAACTATAGGGTCTACAGAAGTGCCCAGTTTGTGAATTCAGACCACAGACGTGCTGTTGCTACTCTGAAGATTCAGCTTAGGTCCAGTAGGTTACCACCTACTAGGAGAATGAGTCTGGACTTTGTGTGCAAACTCATCAGAGACAACTTGATCTTGGAGTCTGGCAGTTTGAGTGAAGAACTAGCAGACTTGGGTGCGGCTGCTGACTCGAATGTGATGTGGGAGACCTTCCGCGATAAGACCCTTAAGGTTGCTGAGGGTTGTGTTGATGTTGCCAGTGTTCCCAGAAGGAGGTGGGTGAGGTAGGTGCAGCAGTGACCTGACCTGACCGGACGTCTCCACTAAAATGACTCAGGATTGAGAAGGCACCCCCCTGGCAACACCCAGTTCAATGACATCACTTCCTGAGCCACTCGAGAGCCAATCAGTTTTTGACCTTGGTCCGCAGCGTTCGCCCCGTCCAACACTACACAGAATAATCATAGATTTACATGGGATCCTCCCAACAACTAGGTCAGTGCAGACACTCTCCTCCAGCAGGTCTCCGAAACAGAGGACTCTGCTTCACACATTGAGCCTAGAGATGCAGCGGTCTGATATTCAGGATCGGTATCAACACCCATCCATACCTATTAGATGGATCGGATATCGGCCATATGTGACCAATCCACGTGCGGTACTTATTTCATTTTGGGCAGTCTGTAAACAGATAGCTCCTATTTCTTGTTAAAGTGATTTGTACCATCAATTGCACAACAGCTCTTTCCCATTTTTTGCGACATTCAAGCTGAACACTAACGCCACCACTCAGTCTATGTGCCACTCAGTGGTCATGGGCGCGGTGACTTCCACCTGCTGTGACATCACGCACGAACCCTCTGCAGTAGGAGGAGCATGAGAACACCCGATAAGAGGGTGACGTCCTGGAAGCAACACCTAGTAGCACAGCGATTTGCAGTCTTTGTATAAACAAAGTTCTGAGAGGTGGAAGCAGAGTAGTAGAAAATCCCGCTAAACAAAGTGCATGCAATTGTGCGCTGTCTCGCACTTATTTAATACTAGATATAAATAACGTTTAAGTCTCAATGACCAGTATAAGTACACCTGGCTGTATGCTTACTTTGCTCCTGTAAAAAAGAAATAAACGCTACCAAGTGGACCAATCATAGTTCCTGTGCTCTGCATGGCTGCGATGTGTTACATTTCTGGGGCTATGGCATGGGGTCCATTACACTGTACTTTGGCTGACATTGATTCGAGAAGTATAAATCAGCCTTTACAGTAAAGGTTTTGTTCCAAGCTGAGAGCTGCGAATTCTGAAATCAATGAAAAAAAAAATAAAAATATATATATATATATATGCACGTGTTACATTTTGTTTTACAAAGTGAGAAAAGCATTGCTTAAGTTAAGCCTTGATGTTGCATCACACATCAAAGAATGATTCAAAGAATGATCAGTCTCTTCCACACAATGCTGCCAAGCCTACAGCTCATCAATCAAACACTGGTATCGGATCGGTGCTTGGTCTCGGCCGATACCCAAAGCCCAGGAATCGTATCGGTATCGGGAGAGAAAAAGTCGGATCACTGTGTCCCTAATTCAGCCATACCTTTGAATTTAATAAGCACGTGTGTGCTCTTTGAGCACGAGTTTGTTAAGCAGCTGTGAGTCACAGGAGCTGAAAGCTCTCCTTATAGTCGCCCGGTCCCCAGACAGCGGGTGTCAGAGCTGCTTTTCCCAGTTGCAAACAGGGGAAACAGCCCATTAGCACCCTTCCACCAGGCATTAACAGTAGCATGGCACTCCCTATAAATAGGCCACATATCACCAGGTCCAGATTTTCGGCGACAAGCACGTAAGGCCGCAGTTTCGCAGTGGGCGACTACGTAGCTCGCCATTGGCCCCACAACATCGAGGCACGGCATTTTCATCCCGTCCGTGACATAATGGGGCCTATCATCGAGGTCATTAGGGGTCCACTCTGTCACCAGATCTAAGACTAACGACCTCCATGTACGGACCTTTCCGTAACAAACTATTACCATGGCAACTAATGGCGTTAGGCCAATTAGGCTGACATTTTCCCGCTATGTGCTCGCCCCACCACGTTCGCCCTTGGTGCCTGCTGGAGCCCCCACCATACTTTCACTTTCCTCCCCCATTAAAAAGAAACTTTTTTCTTTTTCTTCACCCGAATGACACCTGTCCCAGATAAAGGAGAGTTCTTGACATTTCTTGTTCACTGTGGTCGACTTTGAGCTGGAAAAGCATGTGACCGTTTGATCTTTGCTGGCGTGGAAGATGGGAGTGCAGCTTGTTTAGTTGTTTATGTGTTTTGCTGTCCCCCCTGGCCTCAGATCAGTCATTAATGGTATCTCGGGGTTCTCTCTGAATCGAGTCATGCACACTGCGTACAACATTATCAGCCATTAGCTTTACTAAAAGAAAGAGCTTAAGAATCAGGTAATTGCTTAGATGAATATCAGAGGAACAGAGAGGGAAAATCAATCCAGTTGCACCCACCCTCAGCATCACGGCAGGATACCTGATTGGCCCCATGGGGCTCTGCCCCCTTTCTTTGCAAAGGGCTTCACCTTTTTGTATATATTTGTATTATTCTGTTTTTGATAGTAATATAAAATTCCATATACTCACCAACCTCCGAGGCCATGACGGTGATGTTGTGCCAAGTCATCTTTTCTCGATCCAGGCTCTGTGTGGTCTTTATGACCCCACTGTGGGCGTCAATGTTGAAGTATTCATGACCACGCCAGTCTCGGTCAATGAAATACCTAGGGTAGGAGCGAAGGGCCATTTTAGGCCACATATGTGACGCAGAATAATCCCTGCCCAGCTGAGGACGATCAGACAGGACACCCCCACTCTTCCTGCAAAGTCTTTTCACAATGTCGAAATATTTATTTATGTGGCAGGGTGGGCCGGGCGCCAACTGGAATTCTGCAGATTTGAGGGAATAAATAAGGAGGCACATCAAACTATCCAGGGTGTCACTACAACACATAAGCTGGCCTTCAAGGTCACCCAGAGGGCACGGGGAGGATTACACAAGATCCTTATTTATGACAGGCTTTTGATCCATCCATTTTCAATACCCGCTGGTCTTATGCAGCGTTGTGGGGATCTGGAGCCTATCCCTGTAGCTACGGGCGGAAGGCATGGAAAAACCCAGGACAAGGCGCCAACCCACAATACTCACAAACCATTCACACATAGAAGCAAAAATGCCAGCTGTTCACCTTAGCATGTTTTTGGAGTCTGGGGGATCTATTTATTTAGCCGACACCTCTATCCAAAGCGTGAACACTTCTGAGAAAATCAGTTATCACACGGCTGCCCCCGGGATTTGAACCAGCAACCTTCCCATCACAGGCACAACAACAGCCCGGCTCATTCACCTGTTGAACTACGTGTCATACCGCAACATTGCAGGCAGTTCCCTGCTACTCACT
Organism: Petrocephalus schoutedeni; assembly: GCA_026780765.1. Taxonomy (NCBI): domain Eukaryota; kingdom Metazoa; phylum Chordata; class Actinopteri; order Osteoglossiformes; family Mormyridae; genus Petrocephalus; species Petrocephalus schoutedeni. The sequence continues at coordinate 19,342,352 of JAODKL010000081.1, read as the reverse complement.
TCCTACTTCGTTTACCAGCGTCCATCTGCCTACACAGAGGGTCAAAGCCCCGACCAATCGAAACGGTAGGTGGCAGCCCATCTCCTGTGCGCTCCACAGCCAACCCGGGGATGATGCCAGCACACTCGCCCCCCCCGGCTCAGGTGGGCATGGCCCGGTGTGATCGCTAACAGATGGGGGACGGAGGAGAGCGGGGGCTACTAGCTTTTTATACACACATGGCTCCTTTATTCACCAGCTATCCATTCATCCAGCTTAAGACCCCCTGTCAGTCAGTATTTATCCCCCCCCCCCGTTTTATTACCACCAGGAAATCTCGTCGCCTCTCACATACAGAAGCATGTGGGACCGAGGAGGGAGTGTGGTGGCTTATGTGGCCCAAATGGCCATAGGCGTCCCGTGTCCCCACCGGGGGCTCTTTTTGGGGGAGGTGAATCGATCATCTTCGCCTCCATTAAGCCCGGTGATGAGCATGCGCTGATTGAGTCGCTTCTGACGGAGCAGAAACACTTCAATCTCCCGGCTGTCTGTCCTTTAGATTAATCAGCACCGGCACCTTCACTGCTTTCACTGGACAAATGGCAGCCGGACGCAGAGGGCTGCCAGAGGTAATTAAGGTTGTCTTCCTCGTGGGGGGCGTGGTTCAGTCACTGCCATTCTGAAGCAGCCCATATCTCCTGGTCCGCTGCTTTCTCCTGCTGCGTAATCGATGTGCCGCGAGTGTGTTATGAGCCGTTTCCTGTCTGTTCTAGTCTGTTTCCATTGTGTACTTGGACCTGCGCTCTGGAAACCAAGGGGCAATGCCCTCAGCTAAAAGCTGATTGGGCCGCATAATGCCCCACTCCTGTCACTAACCGATTCAAAGCATATCCTTGGCTAATTATAAGGTTGGCCCCCTGTATGAATTAAGGCCTCTCTTTTTGCTCCCCACCTAGAATCGCCCCTGCCGGTCGCAGTCCGAACCCGAGCTGGGCCCTGCTACCTGATAGCGCTGCCGGCGCTGTCTGGGTCCCGGGCCATGACCGCGCCCACCTCGGTCCCAGCAGGGGCATTCTCATACACGTCCATGATGTAGTGGTCCAAAGAGAAAATTGGTGGCTCGTCCACATCACCCACAGTGATCTTCAGTGTCGCCATGTCCTTGAAGGGCCCCAGGTATGAGAAACGGGGGTCCAGGTGAGTGTTGGCGCCCTCTAGGTGCAGTGTGTACATTTTCTTCTTCTCGTAGTTAAGAGCCTGCATAAAGAGAACGCAGATGTCAGTCCAGCTGTCGGAATGTAAAAGGGGCTGTTGAGTCTGTTAGCGGCCGCTAACCGTTAGCATAGCATGAGTCTTGAGTACAGTATGACAGCCATATTGTTTTGCAGGAAATTGCACATCTGGCAAAAACAGCTGGCTCCCTGTGCATTTTCCTTGCAAAGGCACATAGCCCATGAGGGCACATCGAAAAATCCCTGTGATGACATTCAGCCCACACCCAGGATGCTGGCGGGGGGAAAAAAACTGGTATGACAGCAGTGCAGGCTGCTTGCAAATACTTCACACACTTCCAAACTCATATCGCCTTTTCTTCAAAGGAGCTCAAACGCTCATCCCAAGCTCCCATGTGGGCTATTAAATGATAACAATCTTTTTTCGTAAAAAAATATATTAAGACAAAAAATGTTTACAGTCTGGGGAAAGGGATAGTCTGGTTTTGCGTGGCAAAACTGATCAAAGGTGCAGTGTGGAATAACAGACAGTAGGTGGCATGGTTGTTAAAGGCCTGATACCGTGACATTAAACTGAAATTACTGAACCTCCTGGCATTCATTTAAAAGGCTTTTAGGGAAGTGAGGCACCTTCTTCAGCGAGATGACGCCCTCCCGGGTGTCTCTGTCCGTGGCGACGGAGAAGACGGAGGCCCCGTCTGCGTTGCTGATGCTGTACTTGATCTCGGCGTTGATGCCCAGGTCCTCGTCGCCGGCTTTGATCTTCCCCACAGGCTTTCCCACCTGGGCTGATTCGGGCACGTACAGCTGGTAGTTTTCTGGGGGGGCCCAAAGACAGATTAATTTGGAGATCAGCAGATGCTGAAAATATGCAGCGGAGCATATATGACGCATCCATCAGCCCTTTTGGGAAAAATCCATTAGCGGCAAGGAGGAATGAGCTACCCAGTGTTTGCGCAGGTCGCTGGTGCGGGGGATATATATTTGACCACTGCTACCTCAAACACCTTATTTGTATTCCATAGTTCTGCAATAAACAAAACTTTAAATTAAATGTGGAGATGGAGGGGAACTCATTATGTAACTTCCTGTCTCTTCTGGGGTGATACCCCAAAGGTCAGAAGCTGCTCTGAATCGCTAATAATGTGTAGTTGCTGCGCGACCTGGAGGAGTGACGACGTCTACGTTTATGCACTTTAATGATGTAATAGGTTTGAAGTAGCACTTCTACAGGTCAATGCTGGAATTGCACCTGACATTTCAATGACAGTCTATGTTAGTATATACTGTACATGGCGTGCAGAGTTATTATGGAAGTTCTATTCCTGGAGATCATTTTAAACAAAATTGGGCAGACAAATGAAGTTTTCTTTTGCGTCAATTAAATTTATTTTATAAAATGTTACATTAGATTTTCACAAACAAAAATAAAAGCACCTGATTATCAGTGTGCACAATTATTAGGCAGTCAGAAACTAAGTAGATTTTTCTCTTTTCACCACAGACAGAAACAATAATAAAACACAGTAGCCAATTGGACTATATAAGGAATAAAAAATTATAACAGTCCACTTTACCAAGTTTAGTGTGCTGTGTAGCCGCCTTTCTTCTCAATGACTATCATGAGCCTGTTTTCCATTGAGCCAGTCTGGTTATTCATTTGATCATGTTCTATACTGCTTGCTACCTTGGTAAATATTCTAATTTAGTAAGGCCCAGTAGCTCTCAATGGGGGGTAAGCCAGGCAATGAAAGGGGCCAGGTCATAATTCAATCACTGGCCAATCTATGGAATACTTTCTTTCATGGGTAGGGGCATCGTCCTGCATGAATATCATGACCTTTTTGAAAGCTGCTGACTTCTTCCTGTGCCTTGAAAAAGGCATCATCTCGAAAGTTTGTCACTGATTACTGCAGCCCACATCACTTTGTCGGTGCTTTAAGAAGGTGTCCAACCACTGGCCCATCCAACTGCTCCATCAAGCGTTACTCTCATCTCACCTGTCCACAAAACCTCTGTGACATCAGTCTTGAGATGTGTCTGTGCCCATTCTTAATGCTTTACCTTGGGTGAATTACTGAGCCGTTTCAGCCTTTGTGACCTCAGCAATGTCATGTACCACACTGCACCTAGTACTTCCATTCAGATTACAGTTTGGAAAAGTAGGCGCTTGATTCTAAAGGGTTTCTGGAAGTCTCCCCTTTAACCCTTTTCCCATGATAATTTCCCATGATAAATGTGAAATTTGCCTACAGTTTAATGATGCTCTGGGGTCAGATTGACCCCAAACATGGGATAGGGGTTAATTTGACAGAAATAATTGGCAGTTATTTTGTCTTCTCTCTACATGCTTCTTCCATCATCCTTGGCTGTTGGCCACAAAACACTCGACTGTGCGGTAATCACGTTTTAAACATTTGCTGTTGCTAATTAAAAGATTGTTTTGCATCCCTTTGACTGGCACTTTACAATTTCTTTCTGCTCTCTGCAAATTCCTTTTTCGGTCAATTTTTATAGTAATAATACTTTGCTTAATAATTCTGCACAGAAAAGTCTATGATTTCCTGTTTTTCTACAAGCAGAAAGTACTCAGACCAAATTATGATTATGCTCTGCTTTTAAACAGCTCATTCTTAATTAGCGGTTCATCTGGACTGAAAATATTGTTCGGAAGAGAAGATACAAATAAAATACAGACTTGCCCAATAATTCTGCACACAGTGTACATACGGTGTATTAGTGGCATAGTGGGGTGGTGCTCGAGGCAGAGTGCGTACTTTGAGGGAACCTGGGTGGGTTGTCGTTGACGTCTGTGAGCGTGATGTTGACGGTGGTGGAGCCAGAGAGTCCTCCCACCTGGCCCGCCATGTCCTTGGCCTGGATGACGACAGCGTAATGTTCCCTCGCCTCCCGGTCCATGTTGGTCAGGGCCGTTCGGATGATGCCTGAACCGTGGGAGGAACACACACACACACACACACACACATCAAACACGTATAGGCAGATTAGATTGGCTAATCCCAAACCACAGAAGACAGAACAAACTAACTTCAGCTTTTGTCTAGTTCCGCTTTGAACAGCAGAAGAACGTTTTTCTTGCTGTGAGCAGGCAGGATGGTAAAAGCCTCCAGAAGCGTTTGATTCAGATGGGCCAGGCGCCAAGGATTCCTTTCTTAAAATCTTCTGGTTACACTAAACGGAAGGCCAGATATTCTCCCAACTTTGGAAGTTGTACAGAAAGTCGAATAACATGGTAGTTCAAGGTCAGCTTCTTAACTATTAATAAACGATCACTAATAATTAGATAGTGTTTTAGTAGATAGAAAGATCCAGTTGCAATAAGATTTGTCTTATAAGTCTTACAAAGATATGGTTCTCGTGCAGCACATAGTTTTTGCTAAAGAAAAACAGAAACCACAAGGCTTTCTTGTCATCTTCAACAGCTCTGGTGGCCGAGGCTCTTTGTGGCCTTGGGGGTCAGTGCCCCCTGCTGGACACTCCCTAAATTGCAATGTTTCTTGAGCCAGTGGCCAGGGACCACCAGAGAGTCCACATTCTTGCTCCCTTCCAGCATACCTGCACCAGGTATTCGGCGTTCTTGGCTGTTCGTTTGGTTTATTTTTGCTTGTTTCGGTTTGCTCTCGATCATTTGGTTCAGGTGTGCTCAGAGCTGGGAGGGAACAAGGATGTGGACCGTCTGGGAGTCCCTCTTAGAAGACGACGACAACCGTGACAGCCATTAAGGTAATAAATGAAACTGTGGAGGATGGTAAGAGGACTCAGGAGCGTCAGAGCAGCATACGCTCTGCATTTCCCTTTCCCGTCCCGAATCCTTCCCTCATGGGAATACGGAAAGGAGCCCCCAGAGTTAATAACTGCCTTCTCGTCACCCCTCCGTGACCTTGGTCCCCTGGATGCACTGTCGACTCCCGGAGCATAACGGACCGCTCACGCACCTCGGAAGCCCATTGCGTCCTCCCAAGGAAGACTTCAGCAATTTACACATCATCAAATGGTGCCGGTGCAGCGCTGAACAGCAGGTACACCCACACAGTCAGGCAGAAGCAGGCTAATATCCACAGGGCTGAGTTTTGGAGGGAAAAAATAAAACTATTCAGAACTGTCGCACCCTCCTTTGGGTAAGTGATAGTTTGAGAGAAATTCCTTACAGGATTAGACCAGGGGTCCGACTGCCTTGGCTAAAATGGCTAAAATGGCTAAAATGGCCAAGATGCCTGATCTACGCGACACTGAATGTGACATGATTCTTGGTTGCTGCGGCACCTCAGAAATCTTCTTCACGGAATTCTCGCCCATTAGTGTCTCGAGTTTACTGCGGTACTGCGGTGAATGAAAAACACAGAGTCAGGGGAATTTCTGTGGGGGAAAAGCACCTTGCTAATGAGAGAGGTCGGAGGAGAATGGCCAAGCTCATTAAAGCCAACAGGAAGACCACAGCGAGGTGCAGGAACACTCACCCATCAAATGCAGGTGGCACACGGTACTAGCATCCCCAATACCGGGTCCCCCGGCTGTACATTACCCCAATAACAATGTGGCCCAATGACAGCCCCGGCCAGGGCCTGTGAGCAGTGAATGAGGATGAGCTTTTAAAAAGGGCTCGTTTTACGGGCCATAACAGATGCAGTGTTTGGCTTCCCAAGTCAATTCCGTGTTAAATTCACAAATGAGGTTCAGCTAAGGACAGTCATACGCAGAACAGCACCCGACAGGAGCCTGTGAGGCAACATTCTATACCAGGCTCGCTCTGTAAACTGCCAACACATTGGCAGAGTCAACTGGCTCCTGACAAAAGAGCCCAAGGTTTCATTCTGAGCAGGAAATGGGTCTATTTCCATGTCTGTTACTTTACATGCCCCTCCCTCATTAAAGATACTAATTATGCCATCAGATTCATCACTTTCTGTATGTTAGTGCATCTTGTACATCTTGTTTATATAGCGCCCCACACATCATGGTTTATATAGTTTCCTAAATACATCATGGCTTACAGTATATAGTGCCCTACACATCATGGTTTATATACTGTAGGCCCATAAATACATCATGGTTTATATAGTGCCCTACACAGCACAAGCAGCATCACAGACATACCTGCCAGCATGTCCTCAAATGGCACTGAGGTTACCACCGATATGATAACCTTATGGTCAACATATCCCTATCTGAGAGCCATGCCCTTTATTTATCTTCACATCTCTCCAAAAGAAAGCAAGTGAGGAACCTTCACAGGGTGGAGTATTCACTAGCATGTATAAAGACTCTAGTTATGCGTGTTTCCTGTAAGTGGACCCAGGATAAATTAGATCACAGGGCCTTGCGTGCGGAAGCAGGTACAAGGAGCTCCCAGAAAGAGCAGCCATTGTCAGCAATCAGCTGGTAGAAGCATAATTAAAAAAAAAAGAACACAGCAAAACAGCATATGTTCTTTCGCAGCAGGGAAGCAATGTGGTAATTGCCACTAATAAGACTGTCCAATGGGCTCGGGTGAAAAGAATGGTCCCGACCAACTGTAAGGCAGGTATTCTGGGAGGTGTAGTTGACAGCCAATCACGGATCATAATTTTGGGAGTGATGGGGGGGTAAACTGAGATGAAATGTACACTGGGATGGGTGCCAAAAAAAAAAAAAACAGATTAATTTACATCCTGCATCCAAATGGGATGTGAGCCGCCATTAGCTTCTTATTTAGCAGGTGAGTCCGGCTGCCAGGCCGCAAGCATAGCAGTCCGGATCAGAGCATGTGAGCGGAGCGTGAGCGAGGAGCGGAGCGGGCGGAATTTGGTCAGAGAGCGGAGCGGTTTTTTTTTATTAAGGCTGGAGCAGTCGCTCTGTCCCGCTCCAATTACGCTCCGATACCGCTCATACTACGAGCCGGATGCGTACCCAAATCTACCCAGAATACATCTGTACAATTATCAAGGCTGGTACACAAAGTTACTTTTGATACTGTTGGTACCTCAATAAAGTATCGAAAGTCAAGTAGGCCTAATTCTTTTGTGCTGGTTTTCCACTGGCGTAAAAACTGGTACACACTTTGGGAATTTAAAAAATGGCTGTAGTATACACAGCTGGAAGATGTTGGATATTAAATCTAACATTGCATGTTATGCACATGCAGTTCTTACATCGCTAGTGAGTTACATTAAGATCA
>JAODKL010000081.1:19305161-19319535 GCA_026780765.1 Petrocephalus schoutedeni | reverse complement strand
GGGGCACTGGCCCCACGCTGAAAAGTGATTGGTCCCTGGAGTGCCCGCCTTCCTTGTCACTCACCAAATCAAAATATATCATTGGCTAAAGATAAGAAAGACCCCTCTGTATGGATTATGGCCACTTGTATGCCCTCTTCCTCACCTTAAAATATCCTGGAATGGCCCCCTGGGTAAGGTCCAGATATCTTAAACTGAAAAGCTGACGCAAATAAAATACCATATGACTGAAACACAGGATGCCAGCCTCAGCACAAAGTAAAAAAAAACACAACCTGCCTGATTGTATCGCCCAGCTGGATCCAAACACTGGGCCAGCCAGACTACACACAGGCACACTCACCCGTTTTGGGGTCCACAGAGAAATAGGGCTGGCCCTGCAGGATGCTGTAGACTATCCGGGCGCTGTTCCCGTAGGTGGGGTCGTCGGCGTCCGTCGCCGTCACCTGGAACACCGAAGTTCCTGGAACATGAGAGGGAACAACAGACGTAAGAGGCATGAAAAGACATTGATTCAAATATAATGCAACCAGGCGAACACCAGCTTTCGAACCCCTGGTTGGTGTTCAGGAGGGATCCCTTTCTGATGTCACAGAGACCGTCCTGCAGTTAGATGGAGGATGGATGGATGGATAGTTTTAAAGCCACGTGTCAGGGTCACGGCTATGATTCCACGCTCCCACCACAGAGGGATTGTGGGACGTCCATTCCCCTCGGCCCCCGTTCCCATTCTCTCCCGTTGACTTACGACCAACTGCCCCCTCTCCCTTAATGCAATCCCGGGAGCTGAAATTGGCCGGGCTGAAACGGGATTAACCTGGGAGCTGGGCCTCCTTTATTTCCGGAATGCGTCACAAACCGCCGGTGGCAGGAGGAGCTGGACCACTGGGACAGGGCTGATTGGTCTTGTGAAATGCAATTAACACCTCGCTGTCTGGCTCCGGAGCAGACAGGCGCTGTGCTTTACACAGGGAGGTTGGGGAGGGTCACGGTGATGGGAGGACGCGAAGCAGCAGGAGAAGGCTGCGGCTGCATGATGTGGAGGAGAGATTACGACCTGCAGCCAATGACGTGCTGAGTCTGTCCCCCCCCCCCACACACACAGTCGCTACCTACTGTAAATGGAGACCGTCCATTCATTTCTAAGGGAAAAACCCTAATCCCAATCACGACACCCTTAACCCCAACCCAGCCCTAACCATAACCATAAGTAACCAACCCAAATACCAGACATCTGTCATTTTTAGTTTTTTGATTACATTCACAGATTTTTATAAAAATGTTATCCAAATGGGGACCTGAAAAAATGTCCCCAAAAGTAGGGCAGTTTCAGGTTTTACCACACTTTGGGGACATCTTGGTCCTCAGATGTGATCTATGCAAACCCATACACACACACACAGTCTCTTGTGCGTTACATTGTATCTGTGTGAGTGCAGTGCTTAAAACCAGCAGCGACAGTGTCTGGCTGTGGAAGGCCTACGGAGGGGTCTGGCCTTGGCCACCAGGCCCGGGGAGCACTCCAAGGACTGATAGTTATGTGAAGGGGGTGGCTTTGTTGCTCTTGGGACCCCAAACCTCTATGGCCTTATGCAAATGCATGACTTGAGTATTGGTATACGCCACATGTACCACATATGGATGATACTAGAACAGTGTTGCATATCTCTCAGCACTAGAGGGACGTCTCAGTGAAAATAAATCACTCACAGCGATGCAGTGCAGTGCATTCTTGTCTAGCGAGACGCCTTTGTTATATGCATTTACTGCACGTATCTTGGACACAGAGCAGGTGTGGGCAGGAACAGGGCAATATCATGTTGCTGCCAGTTATTTAATCTCAGCACAACTTGACACAATTCTCTCTGGGAACAAATAAAACGCGTAAATAATTTCCCAGGACTGGATACTGTGTTTCTTCTGGCTGTCCTAGACATAACCAAATAAAACTTGGCACATCCTGATTGGATGGCAAATGGACCGGGCCTGCCAGGAATCCACAATCTGAACCAACCTCCATAATCAAATTGATAAACTGTGCCTTATCAAATTGCAAATTGATAAACTTGACCTTATCATTAGCCAATGATATATTTCGAATGGATGGATGACAGGGGAGGGGGCACTCTGGGGACCAATCAGCTTTCAGGTTTGTGTATGTGGATATGCCCCTAAATACATGTCTGTACTCAAGACTTACTGGGTTAATCTGAGATTGCCCTACGATTTAGCCAGGAATAATGCAAGGAATCTCAGTAACTCCATTACGTGGAAAACACCTCAGTCAACCGTAGTGGAGAGCGCCTGATTGGATTCCCACCATAGCTATAGACTGGGGCTGACCAAATGCGTTACGCTGTAGGAAACACAGAAGACAACAAGTAATGGATTGCATGTAAGTAGAAACAGTGAGGTAATCTGTTTAGACCTTTCAGACGTAGGTAACATTATCTCAGCAGAGCAACGAATGAAACTGTCTGATAAAACCCACTTCCAGAAATATACCTCTAATAATACATCTTGTAGAAAGGGTCCCCCAGCAGGAAATAAAGTGTGCAATCCGGTCACAGAGAGAGAGAATCCTTCACATCTACAGGCCGCTCTCTACTCCGCCTGACCATTAGGGGTGCAGAATATCTTCATTCACCATTTTATAGTTATTTATTACTGCATATATCTGGACATTTGTTATCAAGTGAATGCATGTTGAAAAGAATAACGTAAAAACCAGCAACAGACAGTTAAGACATTATTAGCAAAGATGATATAAGAATGTACCGGAATCCCATAATGCAGTGCGGGCAACAGCCAGTCAATCGTATAACACAGAGTATAAATCTGTATCAAGACCAATGCTATCACAGGCCTAAGGCATAAACAAACTAGGCAGCTGCCAAGCATCCAAGCCATGTCATGGACAAAAGAATACAAAACGAAAAGTCATGTATATGTGTATGTCTGTAAATACGTGTGTGTGTGTGTGTGTGTGGGGGGGGGGGGGGGGGTTGCAAGTGTGGTAAAACCAGAAATTTCCCTACATCTTTCCAGGTCCCTATTTGGATAAAAATCTGTGGATGCAATCAACAAAGTAAAAATGCCAGAGGTCAAGGCGGGTTAAGGGTGTCGTGATTGGGATTAGGGTTTTTCCCATAGACATGAATGGAAGCTCCCCATTTAGATAGGTATAGCATGTGAATCTGTATGTGTGTGTGTGTGTGTAATTTACAAATAATGAATGATTTCATAAAATTTTAATAATAAAAAAGAAATTATGTACATTAAATTCAATTCAGTTCAGTTCAATTAAAATGCTTAAGTACAGGCAGAAACATGCCCAGCTCTAGCTACAGGCAAAATAGACAGCTGCTTAGGGCCCCTGAATTATGGGAAATGATCCCTGGTCTTCTTACTGGGGGGGCAATCCGGGTGAAGCTTCGCCGAGAGCCCTTGTAAAGGCAGATCCGGCCCTGCACAAGCCTAGGGTGCTGGAGTGCTAACAGCTAACCAGTTCCGTGTTACGGACATGTTATTTCCTGGCTGTCTGCCTTCACTTTCGGCCTTTTGCTGAGACGGATGCTACTCGGACTCCATGGGTGGACGCGGCTTCTCTCTGTGCTTTATTCCTGGGCAGGAACCTCGCTCTTGCTCCCCGTGTCCCTTTGGAAGTGCTTGTGCAGGCATGCGGTGTCTGCAAAACCCATGTGACTTCCCACCTACTCAGCCGCTAACGTCAACAACAGGCTTTAGGCTCCCAGTCGACTCTCCATCCCGTAGATAACAGCTGTATAAATAACACACGGTGTAAACAGGATTCTGAAGCATCCCATAATACTAACTGATGAAAATAACAGCAAATGGGCAACTCTGGATTGGTCGCTGGCAAATTGAAAGTAAAAACCACGGTGGCTAAGCCAGGGCATGGTCCACATCTGTTTAACATCCTGTCTGTCATCGCCATGGCAACACCCGTGGGAAGTCTGTTAATAGGACCAGAGAAGGAACAAATGTGTAACAAGACCTCATTGGTTGACTTTTACAAAACCTTGGAGAAGGGAACGAATCACCATGGACCACGGGACCCTGGGCGGGGCAAGTCATGTTCTCCTGTTGGAGATCCAGAGCGGCCAAGAGCAGAGCGAGCCCCGGTGGGGGCGGGGGGTGTGAGGCCAGTTTCATTTCACTGGGTAAATTGACTGTTTTTTTTTTCGGTGTGACCCCTGTGGGTGAAAATGGCCTGCGAGTTGCCACCTCATTATTTGTTTGAAAAACTTAAACTTCATGGCTGGGGTAGAGCGTAGGAGCTGGGGGCAGAGTGGAGGGCAGGAGAGGGCTCCGACACAGGGGTGGACTGGGTAGCCGGAGAGTCAGGGATACAGGACTAAGGGCCGAAGTCTCAGGATGGAGGATGCTGCTGCCCAAGGCTGCTGCCCTCACTCCAGGAGTAGCCAGAAGAGCAGGGGGTATCCATCCATCTATCCATCATCAACCCACCCATCCATCTGTCAATCCACCCATCCATCATCCACCCACCCACCCATCCATCCATCCATCCATCCGTCCATCATCGACCCACCCATCCATCTGTCAATCCACCCATCCATCCATCCATCCATCCATTCGTCCATCATCAACCCACCCATCCATCTGTCAATCCACCCATCCATCCATCCATCCATCATCCACCCACCCACCCATCCATCCATCAATCAGTCAATCCATCCATCCATCTGTTAATCCATCCATCTGTCCTCATTAATCCAGGTGTCACAGGGAGACAGGACTAATCCAAAAAGAAGAGGACACCCTGGACAGGATCCCACTCCATCACAGAGCACACACACGCAAACTCCCACCCTAGGAGTGACTCAGATGTTGGGGGGGGGGGGGGGGGTCCACAAGAGGATCACCTAAGAATTATAAAGCTTGATGAATTCTGAGGGGGCTGATTGGACATTGACAACAAGTTTTCCATTTATCCCAAGTCACGGCCCCCGACGTTTGCCGGGGCCCTAGACTACGGCCTGGGATCGCCTGCGCACACGAATGCACCAGTGACAGGGACTGCATGGTAACGCCATACACATGGGAGCGGGGGTGGGAATCAGGAACACAGCACTGTGTTTCTGTGATGGTAGCAGTACAGCAGACAAGTGGGAGGAGACGCTCAGCTGGAGCAGTGCAGGTGCAGTGACCGCAGTGTCAGAGATAATGCTCAAATGTCTGTGTTAACAAGCACTGCGGCGTGGCCCTCGGCCGACAGGGTCACTTCCCAGGAGGACAGCACTTCACTCGCAATATACTGGAAAAAATTAATGGGCGGAGGTGTGCTTTTGAGAATATTTGTTTTTTTTCATTAAGAAGTTTCACTGACATCACCGTTCGGGTCCTTTGTTTTTTTGTTTTTTTTTTCTTTGCACGAGAATATTCAGGAACGATCTTGACCTGGGCATTAATCGGCGTGGCGCACAAAACACGAGCCATCTCATTTACATTTAAATGCGTAATTAACAAAGAAATTAATTAAGATATAATTAGTGATGTCTGCAAATAAAGATATTTTGAAAAAAAGCTTTCTGCCCATGATATTCCAAGCTTAGCATAACACGGAATTGCGTTTTTATCAGAACTAATGTCAAATGCGTTTTAAATTATATTACTTTTAATGGCTGTGGAGAATTGCCCCTCAGGACAGCAGGAACTTGTTCACTCTTGTGAAAATTAACTAAAAGAAAGTATAATTTCAAAAGTGATCCAGACATATTTTGGGTGCTAAATGTATGCTAAATGTCCAAAAATGTCTAAAAGAGTCTGACCTTACGAGGACATTTTTCCTGCAAGGGAAAACTTTCGAAAAAATTCGTGAATGCAATCCAGAACATAGAAAATGCCAAAAAGTCTTGTATTTTGTTTGCGTACTTATGGTTAAGGTTAAGGCTTGGTAGAGGTTAAGGCTGTCAATGTTAGGATTAGGGTTTTGTCCATAGAAATGAATTGAGAATCCCCATATATGATATGAATACATGTGTGCTTCTGTCAGTCTCAGAGTCACAGCTAATAAAAATGCTCTGTCTGATCATGTGACAGGAAAGAGCAGAAATAAAATAAAGGAGTCGGTGTGTCTGTGTCTCTCCCACCAGTGCTGGAGTGTTTTGCGGACACTTTGGCATTGATGTAACACTTCCTCCTGTGCCTCAATACCATTTCCATTTGTTTATTTAGCAGATGCTTTTATCCAGAGCAAAGGACAGCTGAAAGCAGGGTCAGATAGCAACTGGAGCCATTGGGGGCAAAGCCCTTAAAAGCCAGTTAAAAAGGTATAAAAATACATAAAAGGAGCCTTTACCAAAAACTCATGTCTCAGAGAGTCAGAAATATTTTAATAAAATTGCATTTTTATTGTGCCAACAAGATGCATTTGAGCATCCATCCATCCATCCATCCATCCATCATCCATCCTCTTTTCCTGCATACGATATCAGGGGTCTGGAGCCTATCCCAGGCAGAATGGGGTGCAAAGCACCTGGGACTGGGGTTCGAATCCCACCCAGGTTGCATGTGTGTGGAGTTTGCATGTTCTTTCCATGTTGTTGTGGGGTTTCCTCCAGGTACTCCAGTTTCCCCACACAGTCTAAAAACATGCTGAGGCTAATTGGAGTTACTAGATTGCCCAAAGGTGTGCATGTGTGAGTGACTGGTGTGTGAGTATGCTCAGCAATGGGCTGGCCCCCCATCCTGGGTTGTGCCTGTAGCTTCCGGGATAGGCTCTGGAACCCCCCGACCCAAAAAGGATAAGCGTGTTGGAAAATGGATGGATGAAAAATAACAAACAAATGTTAATGATAGTATCAAACTAAATCAATGGTAAACTATCAGATAGGGATGGAAAAACAAAAAATAATTTTCTCTGACATGGATCATTATTAGGGCTGGCCGAGATTCCCTATGACGCAGATGTCTGGGGCCAATCACAAGACGCAGGGACACTTAAGTCCCCCTGTGATACTTTAGGCCCTGCCCACCGCGACCATCTGTAAATGATTTCTCTACTGAGGAAGTAATTAAAGTAATAAAATAAGTAAAGTTATAATTCTTGGAAACACTTTCATTTCAGCAAAGTGTTCAAAAGACAAAGCAGCCTGGATCTATTCCCATACTCACCGACTTCGGACATCTCTGGAACACTGGCCACGAAAGGTCCGTCTGGGAATTTGGGCGCATTGTCATTGATGTCCTGCACCTTGATGATAAACTCGGACTCGGGTTCCAGTGGCCTGTCCGTGTAACGGTCGATTGCCTGTGCGTGCAGCACGTAGTGCGTCTTGCGTTCGCGGTCCAGGCTCTTGGTGGCATGGATGTCGCCGGTGATTTCGTCAATGATGAAGATGGTGCCCGCCCCTTCGCCGCTAAGGATGTAGCGGACCGAGCCGTCACCCTTGTCAGAGTTGGAGTGAAGCTGTAAACAATCACACAAACAAATATTTTGTTTGTACAACACCAACTACATACAAACAAATGGTTTATTTATGAATCTACAACAGCCGAGAAAAAAAACAAATGATTTATAAATCTATAACACCAAATCAAGCAAATGATTGATTTATGAATCTACATTACCCAAACAAACAAGCGATTTCTTTATGAATCTACAACATCCAAACAAACAAAAAAAGAAATGATTCTATTATGGCTCTACAACATCCAAACAAATAAGCAAGCAAATGATTCGTTTACGGATCTACAATACCAAGCCACTTAACCATCTGTCATCCCACTTCACAGTGTTGTGGTTGGACAGAAGAGCACATTCACCCGCAGATAATTCAACATAAAATGCCCCATTGAATGCCTTAGGAAATCATTCCTTCCACCAGCCATCAAACTGAACAACTGGTGTATATTACCCATTGTTATCAATATCTAGGTTTTTTTCAAGCAATATTTTGCTAGCTAAATCTGTATATTTTTTACCCCAGTACTATACTTGCTTTTTTATTCACCCACATGCTCATTACCAGCTCCATATGTTATACTTGTTTATTTTTACTTTGAAATTGCTGTCTATTATTCTGTACATTATCTGTTTCTGTTTTATATGCAGCTGTATACTGTGCAGCAATAACAAACAATCTCTTCTAGGATACTAAAAGTATTATGTGATTTTATGATCAGAATACACTTTGTTGGCCAGGGACACCTACATGCACTAGGAATTTGTTTCTGCAATATTGGTGCACAGATAGCATAGCATATTAATTTAATAACTGTAATAATACTAATAAATAACAACAACAGCAAGAGAAAATATGAGCTACAGTGCAAATGTACCCCCTGGCATCCTGTGATCAGTGTTTATGCAATATTCTTATATGCTCACTATTTCATCATTTCTGGAATCAATCAGTTAAGAAGCCAAAAAGTTAAGCCAAAAATGAAATCAACAGTTGAGGTTTTCAACGTATGCATTAAAGTACCTGTAGTGTTATACTAAACATACTACTGCAGGCCGAATGTGTCATATCAATGCCATTCATTGCAATAGCCAGGGGTGACTGTGCGCTGCATGAGAAACGTGGCCGGTTCGTTCCTCCAGCTACAGGCTCCCAAGGTTCTGCCCGCACCCCCGCCAGTCTCGCGCGGATCCCCCCCAGCCTCCTGTTACAGCTTCCGAATTTCGTGATGCTAATAAATCTCATTTACCTACGTCTGCGGGGATATCAGCCCCATCTTGTACGTGGAACGTATAAAATTGCCTCCGTGCTTTGGAATCTAATTCATAAACTTTGGAATCTCTCCCTCGGGGTCCTCTGTAGCCCTGATTTTGGACAAATTGCGTCTGAGTTCCTGGCCGTCTCAAACGGGAACTTCTGTAGCTCCTGGCCACTTTTGTGTCTCGGTTTACTACCAATGCATCTGAGTTCCTGGCTTTCTCAAACAGGAACTTCTGTAGCTCCTGGCCACTTTTGTGTCTCGCTTTCCCACCGATGCTTCTGAGTTCCTGGCCGTCTCAAACGGGAACTTCTGTAGCTCCTGGCCACTTTTGTGTCTCACTTTCCCACCGATGCTTCTGAGTTCCTGGCTGTCTCAAACGGGAACTTCTGTAGCTCCTGGCCACTTTTGTGTCTCGCTTTCCCACCGATGTGTCTGAGTTACTGGCCGTCTCAAATAGGAACTTCTGTAGCTCCTGGCCACTTTTGCATCTCGCTTTACCATCATTCAACAGGAACTGCTGGAACAGGATAATACATCGGTAATCGATCAAATTTTACGATCCAGAAAGTGAAAAGATATTCATTTATATATTTAATGTAATCAAGATACAAAAATAATTCCATCTGCTAATTTTTTGCTCCTTTTAGGTCTTTTCCCAGCATTTCTGTGTAACATCCAGTTAGCTGAGATTTGGTCAACCAATCAGCAAGCAATCGTTGTAAGTGCCAACCAATCAGGAAGTTTATCACTACCTTTTGAGTTCCTGTGGTGAGTTCCTGTGGTGGCATTGCGGCACAAGTTCCTGGTTCCAGGAAAAAGTCCTGATTCGTTAAAAGGCATTTCTTTAGGCATTTTCTTGGGATGACAATATGCCTTTAAGAGGAAAGATGCACCCTACCAATCCTGCCTCTCAATCCTGGGGGGGTGGGGGGGGGTGCAAAATTGTAATAAGAGTCCATCAACACATTGGAATCCAGCCATCCACAGTGAGTGCTGTCAGTCGTCTGCTGATTGGTTAGAAGAGAAGAAGACTTTCTCCTTAACCACTCATGCTTGGCAAGCCTGGATTTGGCTGGAATGAACACCCCTCCTTGCCTCCCCCACCATCAGCTGCTCACCAGAGCCTGCAACCATTGCTTCTGACACAGGCTTAAGCCACGCCAATTAGAATGCACTAGAATGGATATGGTCTCCGTGAAATGCTGGCTTTAGACGGAGGGAAGAATAAGAGCGGCCTTCACGCCCAATCAAGCATCCATCGCTGGCCAGGGCTCCCAGACGGCTTTGACAACTTCACCCAAGGGACGTCCTCAGCACCACAGCGCCCCCTCTGCTCATTCCTGGGACTGTCATGCTGTGCTGTGCTACCTCTTGCGATTATTTTACCCACGTTGGCAGCCAGTTTACCACAGAACTTTTGTTTGTAAGTATGAGGTTTAACTGAGTATATATTCCTCTTTTTTTTGTAGGCCCCGTCTTGTCTGTGTCCCATCTATGTGACACGTCGATGTCCCCCAGACTCCAAAACGTGTCCACAGAAAGAGCAGATCCTCAGATGGGAGCTCGCAGGGCTGCAGGAGAGCGTGAAGCACCTCTGATTTTATCTTAGGTGCTTTTTCAGATGTGGCTGCCACGGGAGGCGGAGGACGGGCGTTTGTGACTCCACTGGAGGCGAGACAGCTCAGTGTTTTTCACCCACGGAAGTGGCTGGTGGCTGGGTCGGCTTTCTCATGTGTCATGGAGAAGTCATCCAGGCTGAGACAATCGGGAGGTTCGGGTGGGAGGAAGAGCACAAGCCCAGAGTTTAAACAAAGAGGAATGACGCCTCCACCATGACGGAAGAGCTGGGAATCCCGGCCTCTCTTACCCGTCATTGCTGTATGTATTAGCATGTTAGTACTAGTCTATCTATCTATCTATCTATCTATCTATCTATCTATCTATCTATCTATCTACCTACCTACCAACCTATTTGTCTGTCTCTCTGTCTGTTTGTCTGTCTGTCTGTCTGTCTCTCTGTCTGTCCGTCTGTCCCCTCGTCCATCCATTCTCTTTTTAAAAATCTATTCTAGGCAACAGGATGGATAAATACAAGTGGAGAGACTTCAGCCTCCATTCCGTGGCAGACGGTAGGTGGGGCTGGGCGGCAGGGGCTGGGCAGTTGGGGCTTGGAGGCAGTGGCTGGGCAGTTGGGGCTTGGAGGCAGTGGCTGGGCAGTTGGGGCTTGGAGGCAGTGGCTGCTTTCAGGAAGCCCGCCAACACACCGTCTCCACTCCTTATTACTCCATTAGCTCAGTCATTGTTTCTGCTAAATGATGGAGTGCGTCTCATCCCCCCGTCGCGCCGAGGGAATCACCACCGCATTCTGCGGGGATCCCATCAGCATAAAGAGGACAGACAATTAGACACTAATTGGACAAATTACACTGGAGGAAGGGGCCGGATCGGAAGCTGGAGAGATGCGGACTGCCTCTAATTGAATATAACCCCCCCCCCCCCCCAGAAAAGCAGCAGGGTACAGGTGGGGGGTACTCCTTACGCCAACTAATTTAACACAGAAAACTATGGGACATCTGCGAGATTAAATCGCCTGTCAAGGAAGCAGACAATAAAAATCCATATTGTCTATCTATGGAAAGTACTCCATAGCGTCACATAGACTGATTTTTTTTTTCCTGAATGTAAGCTGAGTCACAATCCAGCTCTTTGCCTAACTGTAGGTAAACTGTATATTCACGGACAACTGAAAGCGCTCAGTTTGACAAACGTTTGCTTCCTTTCAATAGCAGAGGTCCGGTGATGTCAGAGATGAAGAAAGCTGGTAATTATAATGCGTGGCTTGTCAGGAAACGGGCCGCCTGACTGCCGTCGGGGCACTCTCATCTGCCATTTGTCTGGTTAAGGGCTCCTAATGTGAACAGAGGCCGCACCCCCCCAGCACCAAACTACCGCCTTTCAGATGCCATTTCTCCACTCTACTGGCGGATATGGTAGGAGGTGTTTAGCCGACAGGACCCGGGAGGTCCCCTCATCAGAAAATCCAGTGGAGGGTCCAGAAGGCCACCCTGTATTCATTGCTTACAATGCAGAGACAAAAATAATGTATTCATTCCTATATACACCTTAGGGGGCTTCCTGCCTCAGCTTGTCTTCCCAGCATGCACTAGTACAACTGCGCCCCTTGCATCCTCGTAGGCCATTTTGGTCGGAGCTGTCCAGTGCTGAAACTGGTGCCTTGCACCGTTTTGGTCGGAGCTGTCCAGTGCTGAAACCGGTGCCTTGCGCCGTTTTGGTCGGAGCTGTCCAGTGCTGAAAGCGGTGCCTTCTGCTGTTTTGGTCGGAGCTGTCCAGTGCTGAAACCAGTGACTTGCGCCGTTTTGGTCGGAGCTGTCCAGTGCTGAAACCAGTGACTTGCGCCGTTTTGGTCGGAGCTGTCCAGTGCATTTTCCCCCATCATGGAGCGAAGTCCTTCTGCTGAGATTAGTTCATGATAGGCTGTCACTGGGAATGAATATTAAATGCCAGTTTGGACACCAATTGACTAGTCTGATTTGAAGCCGGCCGTCACAGCCCTTCTAAAAACACAGAGACGATGACTTTGTTAAGATGTTCTTCTGGGATTCTCATGAAGGAGTGGACTGTGATTGGCCGTTGAGTTATAAACACCCCACTGTGATTCTCATAGGCCTCAAGGTGAGTGGGGGGGGCAGAGAAGTGCCTGACCATTCCCAGGCACCCTCCGGAGGGCACTGTGCTTAAAAACGGCACACAATTATCTCACGTCTGTCCATCACTTGCCTGGATTTGGAATCTGTTGCCGTGACAACATCACTCTTAGTGTCAGATGGCTGGCAAAGCACCCAGAAGAGCCTGGACCAGCGGTTTCCACCTTGAGCAAAGGGACCAAATGCCAGCTGGAACGCAAACTGCTGTCTGAGCTGCAGAAATCAACCAGCTCTCACTGAGGCCAACCAAGCTATTTCCTGTTTAAGAACTTTCCAGAAGGAAAAAAAACACCAATGCTCCCTTGCAGCTCAGCCGAAAGCTTCACACACTGATTATCCGGGCTGATAAAAGCACATTAAAGCTCACACTTCTCATGTGGAGCCTTTCTGTTTCCTTCTCATTATCCATTTCTTATTTTTCTGCAAAGAAAAGCTTCCCCGTGTTAGAAAACAAGGAGCTCACGCGAAAGCTCGCCTCGAATCGCTAAATTAACTCTCGATGGTGAAACGGGCACGCAGAATTCACACAGGGAGAGACCGAATGCCCTTTTGTGATAACTTTTCCCACCCTGTGATGTCGCACTGCTGGGAGTGTAATGGGAGTGCCTTATTCTGTCATGGCCAAATCCATTTTTAGTATTATGAATAAAACATTTTAGCACCTTTTTAAAAAGGCGGACATTTGCTGCCGCATATGAAACCAGTGCCTGAAAGATTGTGAAAAAAAAAAAGACCACACCGTCGGGTTATTTTAAACCCTGACCTGTCGAGAGTTATTCACTAGGTTGGCTGCCTTTTCTATTAATCCATGAAACATATGCAGCCCGCTCAAAATTCGATCGGACCTGTTGATCTTAAACGAAAAGTAAACCCCAAGCTAATAAATAGGGAGGCTGCAACAAGCACATGAGTCAGCATAAAGGCAGTTTCCTCACCAGGTGATTCTTAGATGTATTTTTTTATAAGGTGTGGGAATAAGAGGGGCCATAATTTATACAGAGGGGCCAACCTTATCATTAGCCAATCATATGTTTTGAATCGGTGAGTGACAGAGGAGGGGCCATTCAGGGAGCCAATCAGCTTTCAGCTGGGCCTGGCTTCCGTGTGGCCTCACCCCTGTAAATGCCCCCAATGTCCAAAAGCCTTGCGGTAAACTTAAGGAACTAACATGCTCAATTCACATTCCGGTCTGTTTTTCGTCCCCCTCCTGAAAAATCAAATGTCACCCTATAAATAGTCCTCGTCCATCACATAATCATCCAGACTGCTGATTGACAGGCCAGCTTTCAAGCCTCAAACTGGGACCGCAATGTTCTGCAGCGGTCCATGGGGCTACATCTCGACGAGGTTTGCAGCTATATTCAGCTTTTCGCTCAGCTCCCGGGGCCCCTGTCACTTCCCCGCACGAGCTGAGCGATGTCGGTGTCATCGCGGATTAGCCTGACTGTGGGAGCCGTGATTACAGGCACTGCCCCCCCCCCCACTCCCAAAATCCTCCTTTTCAAAGGGAGGTGCCCCTGGTATACATGCACAACAGCATCTTCAGGAGAAATTGGGGTGGGGGGAGTTTTATGGGAATCAGCAAGAACATATCAGTTTCATAACACAGGACTTAATTTGCCATTATTTTAGCCTTCCAGTATTAGTGTAGCATATAAGTGTTAGCTTAGCCTTCCATATTAGTGTTTCCTATTGGTGTTAGATTAGCCTTTACAAGTTAGCTTAGTCTTCTATATTAGTGTTGCCTGTTGGTGTTAAATTAGACTTTACCTGTTAGCTTAGCCTTCCATATTAGTGTTGCCTATTGGTGTTAGATTAGGCTTTACCTGTTAGCTTAGCCTTCTATATTAGTGTTGCCTATTAGTGTTAAATTAGACTTTACCTGTTAGCTTAGCCTTCCATATTAGTGTTGCCTATTGGTGTTAGATTAGGCTTTACCT
>JAODKL010000081.1:19272581-19286796 GCA_026780765.1 Petrocephalus schoutedeni | reverse complement strand
CCTGTATCACACTGCCGTCTGTCCTGTATCACACTGCTCTCTGTCCTGTATCACGCTGCTCTCTGTCCTGTATCACACTGCTCTGTGTCCTGTATCACGCCGCTGTCTGTGCTGTATCACGCCGCTGCCGTCTGTCCCGCATCACGCCACCGTCTATCCTGTATCATGCTGCCATCTGTCCTGCATCACGTTGCTCTCTGTCCTGTATCACTGTATCAGTGACCTCACAGCGCCAGTGTCGAGGCTCTCACTTCGTGTTCTGAACTGGCTTTTGCCCAGTGACTGAGCGGAAGAGTCACGCCAGGAGTGACAGGTCACTGGCGTGTGAGCGATTCGAGTGCCGTGGTCAGTCGCAGCTCGGCCGTGATATGTCGCACAGGGGACGCTGCGAAATGCTGAGCAGTGCAGCTTGGTCTGACAGACCGTGAAGTACAGGGGCTTCTCCATGGAGACAATCGCGGCAACCAGGAAGAACTCTCTGTGCCGAATCATCGCTTCCGTGTTCTCTCCCTCTCCTGAGAAACCTGGAGCACATTTTAATGCACTAGAATGTACTGGCATTTTGAGAGGGTGTGTATAAATAGGAAGTTCTGTCCTGGGGGGTGGGTCACTTTACAGGGGTCACTAGCAGGTAAAGCCATTTGTTTATACGAGCATCGCTGGACGGACAGGAAAAGGATCCTGAGGATCCTTCCCCTCGATTTGTCCTTATTCCAAAGCAAACTAATTTTGCAATAAACGGCCACTGCCCAGCCCCTTTATGCTGCCTCTGCAAAGATAAAAGTGCTAATGAGATCAAAGGGTAACGGGTACCCAAGACTCCAGTGATTAGCAGATAGCTTCTGCCAGGGTAATTAGCAAACACTGCATAGGGTAAGTAAAGCTGGGCCTTTGGAAAGCTGAGCTTTTGGAAGCAGTGTTAGCGAGTCAGTGCCTATGCAAATGAACCACGGCTCTCAGCCAATCGCACAGCTCCTTGGCTGTACGAGTCAGGGTCCTTGAACAGAGGGATGGTGGAACGGCAGGCCAGTCAGTGCCTGCATAGAAATACATAACAGACTCTCTTCTGCTTATGGTCCGGAGGCCCTCTTTTCTAGTCAGGAACGCTCTTGAAGCTGACAGCCGCTGGACATTTCTTGCAGCCCTGCAGAATGGCTGCAGCACGGCCGGTGTGGAGGGTCAGTCTACTTGTCAGGCCGGTCAAACGTTGTGTGTCGGACTAATGGCCCGGAAGCTTCCGCGCCACACTGTCGTAGGTGGCACTGTACTCCTCGGAATGCACTTACCTCCCACCGAGGAACAGAATATCAGTTCACTGGATGGCATCTGACAGAACTTAGCGAAATGCAGTGACAGAGGTGAGAGCACGGGGCAGAGGGACTGGGGGGATTTATCAGCGAGGCCTGCAGGCCTGGGGGAGAGTGGGAGGGAGCAGCAGGCACACAGATATTCAGGCTGGATACAGGCCCCGCACGGGTAGCAGGTGGCATCTCGGCAAACATTGCGGCTCTGCCTCACCGGATAACATTTATCGCCCATTCACGGCTCGGCCAAGTTACAGAACGTTCTGGAAAAAGTGGCCAGGACCCGGTGAGGGTGACAGACTCCGTATTAGGGAAAGGCCAGCCCACTCTCCTGGAAGCTACGCCTGGGCATTGAGGCAGCAGAGATGGACAGATGGGTCGGCATTCAGACACAATTTCCAAGGAGAGCATCTCCCGCCTGACCACCGAAGTTGCCCGTTCTGGTTTAGGGAGCCTGATAACTCAGAGCAAGCCCCCCACCCCAAATCTGCATCCCTAGCTCTCAGCGTCTGTGAGACCTGACCAATTACTGTTGGCAATGATTAAAAATAAATATATAAATAAATAAATAGACACCCCTGGCCCCTCACCCCAACCACCCCCCCCCCCCCCCACACACACTACAAGATGTCCTGCACTCAGGCAGATAACAGCTCCTTTGGCCTGCTACTTCACATGCCCGTAACTCAGAAGCTGATCCGTAACTAACACACTGATTCCTATCAAAATAAAAGTCTCTGACCTGCTCTTCCAGACTTTCAGCACTATGGCAATAGAAACATGCTCTAGGCTCCAGAGTCACACAGCGTTGCCACAAAATGGGAAATGCACATTTGCAAGCACATGCTTTGTCTGTTCTTCACTGGCATTCTCTGTCTGCGTGGCTTAGCATTACATTGTGTGTCCACGGGGGGCCCTTTTGGTCAGGACAGCCAAGCTGTAAAACATTGGACTTCAGGCACAAATGCGCACTTCACACTGATTAAAAGGCCTCATGAATGCTGGGCTCGGGTCTCCTGAAGCCCCTGGGAATGTGGACCAATCACGAACGACAGTAAACTGGAGAGTTTGGATACTCAGCATTTGTAGGCTGACTCAGACTAAGTGGGTGGGGCTACGCCTTTGTGAAAACGGATGCCAGAAAGAGGTCCGTTAACATTCCTATAGGAGGAGCTGCTACAGTGTTTCAACGGCCAATCAGGTAGTGCTTCCTTCATGAATATTAATGAGCATCCCAATTCATTCCCACTTACCAGTCAATCGGGTAGCCAATGACAGGCATCAGTGTTTCTCTGATATTGTGCTCCATCTCCAGTCCAAAACAGACATGAGTGACTCCATCATCTTGGCCCTCCTGAGCGTTACCTCACAGGACTTCTGGCAAGTACTAAATAAACACGTCAGGTGATGGCTTTCTGCCTCACTGCATTCCACCCGTTACATACATTTATTTTAATCTGATAGCTTCACACCCTAACTCACACGTGCCTTCCCACCACACTGGCCGATTACCATGACCATGCCAGTAATGTCGCAAGGCTGAATAGAGGCGGACTGGGCGGGGGCTATGCCTGGGCAGGTCTGACTCAGCTGCGCTCTCTCGCCTCCCCCAAGGGTATAATCCCCTCCCCTACCGCGTGTCCCCTGACGAGCCCCCGCTAACGAGCACAGCCCGCGTCTAATGCACACACCGTTGGCATTCTCTCTAACCGTTCGCCTCGGAAAAATACCAAGCTCTTTAGGTATATATCTGCATAATTACACCTAAAATAGTGTAGATGATTTTACTGATTACACAGGCTCACTGTTGTATGATAAAATATTTTGAGTAGCTTATATTGTTGCTGCGACTGTTGCTAATGTGGCTCGTTGTCGTTAGAATGTGCTGCTGCCGTCGCTGACCCGCCAATGAGAAGGCAGATCCCAATAAAGTAATATTATACAGCACCCCAACAAAAACCCTGTGCTATCTACATAATACCTTATAAAGATTATTCTCCTAAGAGATGAAGTAGGTCGCTTTTATAACTTGTTGTGTTTAAAGACAATCCTTAAATCACACCCCTAATTACGAGCATAACTAACCCTTTTGTTAAATCAAACAGGCTGCACTTTACACTAATCCTGAATTAACCCTGATCCTATAAGTACACTTTCACATTAATACACCTCGTCTTTGAGCAGATGATCATACACAGAGCAAAAAAATACATAAATTACTCTCTGCAGACAGTCATTTACTGTGTGCCGCTCTTTCCGAATTATAACCTGCTTAAAAGTCTAGCCCTGCTAGTATTTATTTGATCCCTCTTGCTAAATGATGGCAAGCATATTTGTAAATTATATACAGAGAGATATCAACATCAATACATCTATTCCAAAGCAAACTTGCTCGCTAATTACATTTGGGAGAGAGGTTGTTTTACTAACATGACCTCCGGATGAAACGTTTGACATTATGCTCACTATGTATATAACATTTTCGTGATTAATTGATCCATTATGTGAAACATGAATCCTCCTTTAAGGTGGGAACCGGACAGGACACTCAGTCGCTCTCTGTAAATCGATCAGTCACATTTTCCGAACACATTATATATACATGTCACCCATGCTGGCATTTTGTGATGAATTCACATTGAATTAAGTCATTTCTTAAGATACATCAGCAGTTGTCCTGACTCAGAAGTTCCACCTCACTCAATCATACTTTGACGACATCCTAATTACTTACTTCATTAGGTCCAATGAGCTGTCTCTGTCTGTCATTGTCCCCATAAACCATATCCAGTCTGAAATCTCACACAGCAAAACATCCTGGAGTTTATATCCCGGCGAAAGTACTTGTTTTATTTAGCTTGGAATGAATTCCCAAGTGATTCCAGGTCGTAGTCTAAGGAAAATAAATCACATAAACGGATTATCGTGGTATGAGAGACCTTTTATAGCACACAGGCACAAGGGCAGTGGACCAGTGTGCTGTCTGGTTTCTGTCTGGATGAAACGGTCATGTGTACCTTGACCTTGACCACTGTAGTCCTCAAGGCAGTGCAGATACTTACTGACATTAAACCACACATTAGGATGAGGCCCTCAAAGTTTGGGGCCCCCTGTCGACCAAAAACACTCACTACACTAAGTATTAATATGTAGTAGATGCTGAAGCAGTGTGTTCTGCTAACCAGCTACGAAGCTATGGTGATTCTACGCACTAGCTATTTTTTTAGCCTGGGGGGGGGGGGGGACTTTTCAAGCAGTGCAGCAAAAAAAGAACACCCACCCGACCCCAAGGTTAATGCTGGTGAGCAGTAATTAAGTCTGACGCCGTGCTCTAAAGACCCCACTACCATTCTCTGCTAAGGAGCCCAATCAAGTTAAAACCATTTCTGTAGCTGCACATACACACTTTGCTCTTTGAAGTACCCAGCGAACATGGAACATTGCCAGCACTTTAGCCAACTTTACGTGAAGGTCTTCTCAAGGTTGGAAGAATGTTCTTACTGTAATATAAATAGAATGTTATTTCCACATTTTACATTTTAAGAAAGGTTCTGTCAGTGTCAGCATGATAACATTATTATGTGAACATTCTTTTAACACAATTCATGCTGAAAAATATAGCTTTACAATAAAACATTAGTGGTACCACTTTCTATGAAGACCATATTTATGAAGCCTAATGACACTGTTCTTATAATTTATTGTAGCACATTCATGAAGTATTATGATATGTTATAGCTATTTATAAAAAGGCATAACACATTATAGTCTATGCTCTATGAAACTCTTATCTATAATGCACTATAGATACCTGCATAATGCAGTACAAAGCATTCTTAATGCTTTTACCAGCCATTATAATGCATTATGCAGGCTTCTATAGTGCATTATAGATGAGAGCTTCATGAAGCATTCATAATGCAGAATCTGGGGGCAGTGGTGGTGTAATGGTTAGGGAAGCGACCATGTAATTAAAAGGTTGCTGGTTTAAGTCCCAGACCTACAAGTATCCCTGAAGTACCCTGGGCAAGGCACTGCTGCCCAGGCCCTCAAACAGCTGCCCACTGCCATAACACTTGGGTTACATGCAGAGGACACGTTTCATTGTTGTGGTGTGTCAACAATGACGATTAGTCCTCTTTCACATGGCTGTAATGTGTTTTGCCTTTGGACAAACATTTATAACATGTTTATAATGATTTATGAATGCATTATTATTTGTTATGAATGTGTTTATAAATTACGCTATAGACATGGCCTTAAGTAAAGCGTTACAACTCCCAAGTGTTTAATTACGCGAATGAACATTGCGAAAAGCCACAATGCTGTCTGTACAGCCTGATTAAATAGGCCAATGGTCTTGTTAACGATTACATGCTGTAATCCCCCCATGACACTCCTGTCTGCAGGGGGCAGGGGGTTACCTTCACCTAAATCCCTGCTTAATCCTGAGTACCAGGGGCACTCGGGGAGAATGTCTTAATGGTTTAAGCTCGACAATTAGGAAAGCGGACGTTACAGGGGCTCCTAAATCCCTCCAGCCAGTTGCCCCCCATAACGGCTGATCCAGGAGGGAGAGAGGTGAGATGGAGCTTGGGTCAGTTCCAGGAAATACAGACAGGGGGCGCCCTGCATCGACACATTCATTCAGACACTAAGGGAGGGGGGAGGTAACACTCTCTTTGAACAGCCCATGTGTAACAGAAATAGACCTGCTGGGAGTGGGGGGGGGAGTCTGGAGTTACATGAGTTGCCAGCATAATATGGCACTCCGAGCAAGAGGAGCATTAAAAAGGCATCAAACTAACACCCCCCGCGGGCATGAGTTAGGCCGCGAACCGCTGACACGCCGGCTTCTGGGGGATGCGCGTCGTTCAGCTCGCGTCGCGCTTCCTTAACAGTGCACTTAAAGGCCGGGTCCCACACCGTCAATAAAACATCCATCTCCGTTGACAGGCTATGGATCCAAGACCCGTGCCGGGCGGGCATAAATCAGAGAACGTCAGGGCGGAGGGGCTGATCATCAAGCCCTTTCCGACCCGCTGTTGGATCTGGAGGCATTCCTAGACTGATGGCCACGGGTATCAACCTGATGGACACTGGGTGATGGGTCACGACCCATAGCCGGGGGGGTGACCCACTGCTAGGCACCTTTGGGATAATCTCTCCCTGGCCTAGAATCAGCAGCATTTCTGCTCACACTAAAAGGGGCGCAGTCTCACCCCTTTCCCTGGTCCTGCTGGGTCCCCCACTCCGCCCGATGGATATTGATATTAATCATGTGACTGTCACTCCTACCACAGCCAAAGCCCAATAGGTGCCTTCTTGCCATTGGCTTAGCTAAAAGCAACTACCTTGCTCAGGACCAGACAAGACGTAATAGTGAAGCACTCATGTGTGGGTGTGTTGTTTGGGGATGGCAGGACCCACACTGGCTGTGAAATATCAGCATTTTGCCATGTTTTACTACAAAACGCTCACCCTGAGCATCCAGGAACAATGATGGGGATCTGACATGAGGGCAGGTCCTCATTTAGGAATGAGGGTTTCTGTTCATGACAGAAAGGAGCCAAGGAGATGCGAAGAAAGGTCAGACGGTGACAAAAAAACACGCCAGCAGGTCACGGATGGGCACAGGGAGCCGGGGGGAAGGAATCGAGCCCTGGGCCCTTTAAAAACCCACACACAAAACCGCAAGTGATTGTGAAATATGATAGAAAAAATGTATTTTATCTAATGGGGGAAAAAGACACCAAATAAATTACATTTTTAAAATTTTATTTAAGGACAGTGATAATGCCATCTTAGGAGTGGATTCCTCTCCCCACTTCTCTTGTCCTCCATGAACCACAACCTGCTGACTCTACACCAAACCGCCATGATGAATCGACCTCTACGGCTGCGCCCTGCAACCGGACCGACGCAGAGTTGGGACTCAGATGGGCACGGCGAGTGGGGGGCCCAACCGCAAATGGAGCGATTATTAGAGGGATTAGGCCCCTATTCAGGTGCCGTTTCCAGCACGTTTATTCTAACTGTTAACGGCTAGAGATATGCTGTGCCGAAACAGCCCTGAGGAGGGGCTTAAGTCGAGAGCAATACTGAGGAAACCTGTATAGCTAATCAAGGGTTACCGCAGCTGGGACTCAGTTGGGATCAGGACCGGTGCTGTGCAGCTCGCAAAGTCCTTAATGTGAAGCTGCTCCAGAGCCCTGCTGCTGGCTAACATTTCGTATGAAGACGTCATATCGTGGAAAAAGCTGTTTTACTTTGGAAAAAAGACTCTCGCTGAGGCGGGAAAAATCCTGAGGACAAAGGAACAGATCTCTCTGTTCCCCTCTGAGACTCAAACGATGCCAAGAATATAAATATTAAAAAAAAAACAATAAAAACTGAGGAGGGAACTGGACCAGGCCCTGTGGCTGCGTCTGTGATGACCGGGAGATGGTCATCTGTGTCCTCATCACAAGGTGGTCCACAGAGATGTCCGGGACGGTGACAACCTTGTTTTGTTGCCCTAGGGAGGGGGCTGTTGAGGCCAGAAACCTGGAGGGCACTGTGTTTGAGGACATGGACTCATAACCTTAAAGCTGCCTGTTGTATTTCTCTGGGGGGTCTTTCAGTGGTTCCTGACACCCGAGTCAAACGTCCGGCAGTATAAGCAGGTGGAAAGCAGAAACGGCACGTTGAGAGCACATTAAAAAGGTAACACGGCAATCCAAAGCCGGAAAACGACCCCAGCACAGACGATTGGGGTCATTTCGGGCAACAGGAATGGTGATGGTAACAAATTTGTAAGCGATATAAAAACCTTGTCCCCTTCGGCCTCATGCGGATCGCTTCCAGAATGTTCTGATGATGCTCCCTTTCTCTAGAAGGTACTGAGTCAGCAACGTCACCCCTGGCACTGAAGCAGAGGGGGAAGCCGACTCCCTAACCCTTTCATATCCCACTACATTTCCAGCAGCTGCCACCGGCTCCATTCCCACAATTCCATTCACCTCTTGTGGCTGTTGATTACGGAGGAGCGTGGCCCGCAGAGAGGGTAAGGAAAGATCACCATCTCCCCCCTCATGAATCCATTCTAAATGTCATTTACGTTTGAGTATCTTAAAACCTGACGTATCAGGATGTGGGTTAAAAGCTCCGACTGAGTCAGAATAAACCCATAAAAGGATCATAAACGATGAAGCTGAGATGGCATTAGTTTAGCAACACACCACAGACTTGTTCGTGACCGGGAGGTCGTGGGTATGCCATCAGATCCCGGGGGGGAATGCCCCCCCCCCCCAATAGCAGCTAAGCCAGCAGAGTACAATTATGTGATGAAAAGCTTGTTAGTGGACTCGTTACCACAGAAACGGAACGGCACTGCCTATAATTAAGCCCTTTAGGGCCACCTGTGGTGATACTTCCAGTCACAGTGACCATCTACAAGGGTTTCAAAGCACGGCTGCCGAACTTGAAGATCAACTAGTCTGCAGAGGGCCTGGCCAATCACACAGCTCGCACTTGGGGCCAAAGGTCTGCCTCCGTCTGTGATTGATTTTTAAATACCTCCTGCAGGGTGGTGAGCATCCTCTGTGCTTCTCTCCTGGCTTTTCGTACCATCTGATCAGGTTGTCGCTAGAGAAACTGGCCCCATTTGAAGACATTTTCACACGGTTAGGTGTTGTTGTATGACTCTCCCAATATATTCAAGCAGCATCGCAAAAAGTGTGGCGCAAGAGCAAAATCTTTCAATATCTCCTCAAAGCCATTTTCAAAAGTTGAAAAGTCAGACTCACTCGGGTGCAGGGGAACAGCAACCTGATTGAAACTGCCTGCTCTCTGTGGGTGACCAATCAGAACTTGGCGAGCCCAACAACCTCAACTGCCCGCCATGGAAAGTGTGAATGTTTTTATGATGGTTTTACAGGTGTGAAGCGCAGGGCAGAAGGTTATGCCGAGAGGTTTAAGAAATATCATCATACCTTTGAACGGAGACCCTCTCTCTGATACAGACATGACAAGTGCGCACTGCCACGATACAGATTGGTCTAAAAGATTCAAGTCGAGTTGAGCAACACGCAAAGCCATAGAACATAGAATGGTAAAATAGAGAGTGTAGTGTCTGCTTTCTTCTCTGGGTCTTCACCATCGCCATCAATCTCAGAACACAAATCCTTGAAGGTCCCATTTCTCATCACAGCAACACCTCCCAGATGTCACTCAAAGAGGCAGAGCACCTCTCGTGCTGAGGAACAAACTTCTCGCCATGCTGGATTATTGATCAGTCTCGTACCAGGAGCCTCGGAGAAACCCAGCCAGCTGCGGATGGTAAACATTTGTCTTATGGCGAGTTGCCTGCTGGCTGCCTAATCATGGGGTAAATGTACGAATTCGACGGATCGATGGTGGCTTTGCTCCACTCGCCCAAAAGTGCTGCAGGATGGTGGGACCCGGTGGAAGGGAAAGAGGCACAACCACATCAGCTGGGCTTGTCACCAAGACAGAAATGTGATGCCTGCAACTCAATGACCCTTAGTGCTCTCAGACTGTCCTCCTGAGAAGCCTTCCATAATCATTACGCAGTGGCTTCTGCCGGATCCAAGAAACACATCCCTGCAGGGTCCTGGTGAGATACAACCTCAACTTCAAGAAAACTCATCTATACCTCATGCTTCCCAGTCTAACAGGAGTGATTTTCCTCTTTTTTATATTTCAAAATATATATGTTTTAATCTGTTTCCTACCTCAGGAATGAGTGAGGCAACCAAACTGAATTTAAAGGGTATGGAACAAAAGAGATAAACAATGAAGTATATCTGAGGAAAATAATGAATAACATTGCCTATATGGTCTAGAAAAAGCTTGTTAATGAACTCATTACTGTGGAAACAGAATGGCACGTCCTTAACGAGGGCCGCCACCGCCACCTGTGGTCTTAGGTGCCCCGTAAGCTTTTGCAGAAATACAATATACCTAAGATACAGAATCGTTTTCAATATCGAAACATCACCCGATTTTAGATTCACTTGACAGTAGTTTTTATAGTGAAGACAAGACTTTGAGCCTGATAAGCAGAATCAGAGGAAATCAAACAAACATTTAATCCCAGGATTCTAGCTCATGTGACATGCAGGGCACCTCCTGTTTCTACTGGAGGCATCACATGGCTACAGGTGCATTCTGGGAGCGTAACTGGGAGTCCCCCGATGTTATCTCGTCCCTGTGAGCTGGTTGGACAGGACAGGAGTGACTCAGCATCCGATTGAGTTGTCAGCTGGGGGGATTCCCATGAGATGAGCTGTACCTCCAGGTCCATCCTGTCTGGTGGAGGAATGTTTTATTCATCCTATCCACTGCCAGTCCGAATCGGATGCTAATGAGTTTGGTGGTTTGTGTACACGACTGCACGTCCGTTCCCTAAAGCGCAGGGGGGTTATGTCATTACAAATGCATCGACTGCCTGGTGACAAGCACCGGGATATGAATCAGGGACAGCAGCCGGCATGCTTAAAATGGCTGTTTATTTCCTAGTTACAACCCGTGTCATGGTTTATAAAGAATGAACAAGATCCAGCGAACACGTCCACGGTGGACTATGTCTTATTTATGAGCTTGGTTTCATGAACCCGGGCTTAACTAACCTGTGAGCTAACCCCAACCTGGCTGGCAAGCGGGGCTGTTGCTGAAAAAATCCGGATCTACCTTCCCTGTGTACATGGGTGGCAGGAATCAGGCAGCCCTGCTCTCGGACCCCAAGCATGTTGCTTTGGACAAAAGATTCTGAATAAATGAATAAATGTGATGTAGTGGATCCAAACATAACATGCCAGAGTCTGCTGACACTTCCTGCCATGGCGACGCTTCCAGCCAATGGGAACACGTACACTCTGCTGTTATTACATAAATTGGCCAATCACTGTCCACATTTGCTCATCTGTCCACCAATATGATCAATCAGGGGCATCACTAGCAGATTATTGAAAAGGGAGGCTGAGCCTTTACTGGAGGGTAGGGGTCTGATAGAGATGGCCCACATTATTTAAACAAATTAGTAGATATTTATTTGGTAGGGGGGGAGTGATAGAACATTTTAGAGGGGCTCAAGCCCTCGGCTCTGCCACTGCAATCGATTACAAGAGCTGCCAATCATTACCGGCATTCCATCCCCCTGCTTGGTAATTAATTAATGAAGAGATTCCCAGGCCCACAGCCTCACTGCCATAGTGACAAATCACATCATTCTATCAGGTTGAACATAAATCTCCCAGAATGCATTGCTGCCAACCCCTCAACGGCAGAAGAACTGAAACGGGAAACAGTCATCCCTCCGACCAGATGTGGAGCCTTATGCAAAAGTCTGATTAGGCATTCCACACTTACAGGATATCAGCTACACTGAGAATATTAACCCTTTTCCCGTGATAATTTCCCCATGTGAAATTTGCCTACCATTTAATGATGCTCTGGGGTCAGATTGACCCCAAACACGGGAAAAGGATTAAATATACTGTCCCACTGCCAGTCAGGAATGGCCAGTCTTGTGCTAACTGTGTAAGGTAGAGAGGAACGGATGAGAAAATATAATGGATCTGCACTAATAGGACACGGAACAGGAACCAGCCGCCGGTGCTGAATGTATCACGGGCCGCATAGCATTCCGCATCCAGAGATATCAAAGCTGAAATAGCCATTAGACTTTCACATTCTCAAGTGAATTTGGCCAATTCCCACCTGTATAGCAAGCGCCGGAAAAAGCCAAAGTCACTTTTTGGTGATATTGCCATCGACGCACCGAGCGGCAGCAGGAAAGGCGCACAGAATCAAGGAGGCGCCACCGCCGGTGCAGAGGACCTCGACCCGGCCCCCGGGGAAGCTGCAGGTGGCTCCCGGTGCGAAGGCTGATATCAGTGCAATCATATACGGGTGTGACAGCAGGTGCCCTCGCAGCCCCCCGGCAGTCTGGGCAATTACCTTCCCATCTTTGTACGATGCCGCCACAAAAGAAGAGCATCCATCCTGCTGCTGTTGTACATTCAAGCCATATTCCTTCTATGAAAAAGCAGCCAGTACGCAGCAGCAATGTTTTTACATCGCGCCCCCTACTGGCCATAGAGGGTCACTACACTAAATATTAAATAAGCACTGCATTTCTTATTTAAGTGATGCTGCAGAACTGTGTTCTGCTAACCTTCTACATTTTTCTGACTGAAGCAAAAAAATCAAAAACTTTCCCATCCACATCCCATAATTGCATCTCTCAGACAACCAAAATGTTGAGAATACTGCCAAATGAGCAAATATGCTCGATACCTTCATAGACATCACCAATACGATCTTTAATTCGCAGCACGCAATGTGTCCGGAAAGCGCTGGCTCCTGTGTTTATTAATTGATCGTATTTAATTATTAATGCCAGCCCCAGTGCTGGTGATTGGAAATAACAGACTTTAATGAGCGTTTTACAGTCATATCAGCCGAGTTCTTAAACATTTGATGATGTCGGCGAGACGATAATGAGATCTTGCAGGAGCGAGTGCCGGGCGTGTGATTAACGCTGGCAGGCTTCTGGGGACGCTTCGAGAGCATTTCAGAAGTCAGACGAAGAATGAAGCCATGTAATAACGCGATAAAGGAAATCGAAAGTGAAGTTTACGGCCGCTCTCTCTCCCCCAAAAGTATAAAAGCTAATTTATTCTGGATTCCATTTAGTCACACGCTGGCTGGAAAGAGCAGCTTATTGGATTTCAATGAGACGCTCCAGAATGCTTATAATATTAAAATTATATTTAATTTGCTGCTCCACGGGCTTGGGGATGATTTTTCAGGCCCATGTCGACTGACATGACTATAGCCAGTCATTTTGTCTGGAGAAGCTTAAAGGCACAACTGAGACAGAATGAAGACAGGTGAAGGAGGGATTTGGTTTGCCGGCTGGTGAAAACATAAGACATCCCCATAAAGGAACTATCCATCCATCCATCCATCCAACCATTATACATCCATCCATCCATCCACCCATCATCCATCCATCCATCCATCCATCCATCCAACCATTATAATCCATCCATCCACCCATCATCCATCCATCCATCCATTATAAATTTTCTGAAGCCACTTGTCCTATTTAGGGTCTCACGTGGGCCCTGAGCTTATCCAAAAGGAACTGCCAAAATTACGTCTGACAGTCATCCATGTGTAAAGAAGCAGATAACCTATCCGTCATGACCCCGAAGCTGAGGAGACAGACACAAGCTTTCCCAGCTTACTCACTGTAACCTACTGCAGCACTGTGTTAGTCACACATGTGACTCTAATCATGCTCAGTCCCTGACAGCCACACTTACAAAGGCGACGGCTATCAGGTCATTGGAGGCCTTGGTTTGGGGAGGCTGGTGCTCCTCTGAGCTGCATAGTGAGACATACCTTATTCAAGATCGCCAAAAGTGTAGCGAAACTTTGCAGATTTATAGCACAACAACTACCGACCGTGACCCCAGCAACAAGCTTTTCAACAGCAGCTGCACGGAAGTGTTGTAAATGTGGTCTGCAGGTCCATCTGATCCCCACAGCCAGGCCCAGGTAGTGGGGGGGGGGGCAAGGTGGAGGGTGCCCCGTACTACCGATTCCGAGACACTGATTCATATATGTGACAAGGGCAGGCCCTAGTACGGTGTGTGATCCAGCATGCTCTCAGAATGAGACCATTCTGCATTAAATGGAGCCTAGTGTGCCAGTCCCATTTCATATTGTTTTATTATTGCATCGATTTGATTTTTATTTTATTTTTATTTCACTTCAGGATACTGGGGGGATTGCCTGGTCTTCCAGGATTAGTTCCTAGGTGCATAGAAGGCGAATACAATCTGTCAAACGTCCAACAAAATGTGAAGTTATCAGCTGGCGAATCAAATTTGTTACTC
>JAODKL010000081.1:19197809-19221659 GCA_026780765.1 Petrocephalus schoutedeni | reverse complement strand
CCATAGCATGGCATGCTGTAGCATAGTGTGGCATAGCATAGTGCAGTGTAGCATATCGTGCCATAGCATGGCATGCTGTAGCATAGTGTGGCATAGCATAGTGCAGTGTAGCATATCGTGCCATAGCATGGCATGCTATAGTATACAGTGCTGTAGCATAGAACAGGGTAGCATAGCATGCAGTAGCAGAGTATGATGTATCATAGCGTAATTTAGCATAAGGTAGCATAGGAAACTGGAAACAGAAAACTGGCTACAACAGATGGAAGGCCGCAAGAATCCTGTGGATAACAGGTACGACGTTAGACACATGTGACTTAAGACTGCATGTGTACATATGAGTCCAAACACGTATTAAACGCGCACTGAACTGGCCACAGCTGCTTTGCTGATTTACCCAAAATAAAATGTATCTAAAACAAACCGTGAGCTGAACCTGTCTGTGACTGATAGCAGGTTAATCCTCCCCTCCCCCTCTTCCCTCATTCACACCAAGCAAAATAAGATGTAATGTAAGAAGCCTATAAAAAGCCTCCAATCACCTTCTGTGGCTTCCAAACTACCTATTGTGCTTTCGATGCCCTAACAGACGTGAATTATCCTCGGCGCACTAAACCTGATTTTTAAATCTGTGTGTGTGTGTTCCATATATATATATATATATATATATATATATATATATATATATGTGGAACACACACACAGATTTAAATTCCTGCCCTTTTTGCTGCTATTACTGAGGTTCACTTCCTTATAGTTATCCATAGGTATGACATATGAGATCCTCCTGGGACTCAAACCCTCAGCCTCCATGTCCATGTCCTCCTTAACCAGCACCCGCAGCCTGCTGGCCAGTTTCATTCATTAAACACAAGCTAGTTTTTATCAGCTTTTATTTTTAGCTAGTTTTTATTAGCTTTTTCTAAAAGCGAATCTGTTTCTCTGTCTAAGGTGTGATGGTGTTGGTGTGGTCAGTGGGTGGTGGTGTTGCCTGGGGTTTCTTCACGCGCGCGTGTGTGTGTGTGCGGGGGTGGGGGTCATGTTCTCCTCCGGTGTCCCCTGCATCTCCTCCGCATGTGGCCTTGGGTGTGGGTATGAGTGTGTATGTCCCGGCTGATGGATTCGGGTGGGCTCCAAGCTCATTGTTATAATACATCAGCCAGTTTGTCAGGTTGCCTCTGTTTTTTGTTGTTGCTGTGACTTTTGTGTTAGATTGTATTGTATTGTAAAGAGTCCTTGAGTGTGAAAAAGGTGCTGTATAAACAAGAAAAACAATAATAATAGTGATAACATTCTGTGCCGAGCACAGACTTTTCCAGGAGCATGTTCTCAAGCAGGGGGTGTGGTGCACCGATACATTTTGTGGTGGGGGAGAGTCCCAGATTATTATTATTGTTATTATTATTATTATTATTCTTTGTACCCTGCCCTTCGTAAGGTAGATGCTAGACGCACTGTATCCCTAGATGATTGGAAGAAAGATGGATGGATGGATGGATGGATGGAAGGATGGATGGATGGATGGAACTCTTGAGCTGTGCTTTACAGAAATCTCCACCCCGACACATCAGGTATCAGGTCAAACTTGACACACTCAAGGTTCTTCTCAGCCATTACTCTAACTCCATCTGCTAATTAATATTTATCTTTCAAAGATGTAGCAATTGGAAATACAGAGTACTGCTTTATTAATATACTGGCTTTTTCACCTTGGCTTTCAGAAGCAGGTCTTATATAGACATAGCAGAATAGTTAACAGTTTTGACTTGTTAAATATTTGTGTAATTCTGTAGTTCTGCCTCCAGTTGATTCTGGTTATGGGACGCTAGCCAATCCTGCCCCCCCTCCAACCTCCTCACCAACCCCCCTTGGATGTCTGAGGCGACTGTCTGGCGGGACGGGACCTCTCTGCTCCGCTGAGTGCTTTTCGAGATGAGATCCAGGGAAGCAGATGGAGAAGCTGCTTGTGAGCGAAAAGCTCAAATTGGGCATAACAAAAAAGTTATGGCAGAATGCATGCAGGGATACGGGCATGGGGATGAGGCCTGCCCGACACTGAACATCTTCCAGAGCGTCCTTTCCAAAATATTAGCCAGTCTGCTGCGGCTTCACAGTCAAACGCATGTCTAAAGATATCACATGTCCAGCTTTCTTGTAACAATAAAATCTATTTATTATTGCACTCATCTGCTAATCCAATCAAATTTGCACAATCTTCCCCAACCAAACAGGAGGGTAACTGTATTTCCTCTGTCTCTTAATGTACATGTCACAATATGTCATGTTTATATGTCTCAATATTTATATTCAATTTAATATTTTTCATTTGCACTATAACGAACGGGAATGATATTGCACCTCAGCGTATGATCCACACATCATATATCTGAAGTTGACAATGAAGATACTTTGACTTGACTTTGGCTTGTCTTTGAACACTCCCGTGTTGACGTACGGCAGATTCACTGCCATTTGAACACAATCTATACGCCCACAGGAGCTACACAATTACATGATTTAAACCTACATTCATAAGTATACACAGAATGTCATTTCACCGGGTATGAAGTATTTATCGTGGTTGTGCAGGGCTACAGGACAATGAAACGTTATCTAAGAGCTTTTCAACTCCTTGGGCTTAATTACACTGCAGTTTATCTGCACATTTTTAAATTGGCATATTCAAGAAGAATGACTTTTAAAGTTGATACCTTTAAGAGCTATAAATGTTGAGTCACCCCGTCGATTCCAATGCATTATGCATGAAATCAGGTATGAAAATCATTCCTCTCCCACATAGCTGGAATTCCAAAGTGAAAACAATTAATAATTCACCACGATTATGTCTGATTTCAGTCTTGGAACAGTGGGAAGCATCTGACAAAGGTTCTCATGCTCCGGGAAGAAGCCAACAGATGCCCGAGATGACGACAGGAATCACAGCAAGTCTCGGAACGGGAGGATGAACATGGATTACCTAACTCTCCACATGTAAATCTCGTATAGAGTTTCCGACAGTACCGACTGGCTGCTTAGAATTCAGCCAGGAAACCAGCTTGATAGCGGAAACTGAAGCGAGCAGTTAGCTACTGAACATGACAGATGCACAAGCTAAGACAACAAAAGGCCTGACGACACCTGGTGACAGCCACCGATTCATGGCCAATTTCGGATGTAATGTAAATGTTCGGTGACTGACGTTTTGTTCTTTCAGAGAAAAGAATGGAGAGCTTGAATAATGACATAAAACTAGTGATTCGTTACCACACCAAAAGCTGCATGACCTTCACCACTCTTATCAAGCTTTTGGAACTTTCCGAGCACTTACGTCCTTACTCTGCCACAAACCCTGCCCATCTCCTCTATTCTTACTCACCTTAATCTATTCTATTCAGTCTTAAACTCAAGGGGCCTGTAGATTTAATCTCACTGAAGGTGTCTTTTGCTGCCATTTACAAAGCTCTGGTCAATTTTTTATGTATTTTTTTGCCTTCTTCAATCGAGCTCACTTAGTATCTATGGCCATGGCGCGCTATATGCAGACTTCCTGTTACTAAAGACCACATCTCCACTAGGTGCTGAAGTGAAACTCTGATGTGGGCTTTGCATCTATAATCAGAGACTAAACTGGCAGCAGCGACGAAGCCCAAATCACTGTGGCCAACAAAAAAGCAGGACGAGCAGAGCAGACAGGATGCCAGCGTTACGTACGGCATTAATGGCAAAGGGAGGAGAGAGCCGGGAGACGCGGATGGAATAACAGCGCCCCCGCTGGCAGCTGCCGGTAATGCACTCTTAGACATCAGCTTCTGTCCCAGAAAGAGCCCCCTCGCGCAGGCTGCTCCAGAACCCCCCCTTCCCTTTTTTTATTGGGCGGGGGGGGCGGCTGTTGTGAGAAGGAGACAGCGGCTGGTCCAGCAGATACTAAACTGCTTTGTGAA
The DNA here is from genome assembly GCA_026780765.1 of Petrocephalus schoutedeni. Lineage (NCBI taxonomy): Eukaryota > Metazoa > Chordata > Actinopteri > Osteoglossiformes > Mormyridae > Petrocephalus > Petrocephalus schoutedeni. The sequence continues at coordinate 19,217,718 of JAODKL010000081.1, read as the reverse complement.
AAGCCTGACATTAGCACTGCGCTCTCCTCAGGTGTGCAGGTGCCAGAGCGCCTTCTGAGCGCTTTCATGCGGTTCAGTGCCTTTATCCAGCTGCATGCCACCCACCCGTGCTACGTGCTAATGGAGGTCCAGCGATCACATGTGGCCATACACCCTCAGCACACATAAATACAGGTACAGACACCAGCCAGATTAATGTCTGACCATTACCTGGAACCAGCAACGCCACAAATCCCCGGGGATAATAAGGCTCACCTGTACAAACCAGACTCTCCCAGCAAAGCATGACGTATTGATATTGATGACACTTGTTGATATATAGTTTGGGTTCCCAGTTCAACAGGACAGTTCATTCCAGAGAGCAGCAGCCACTCTGTGGACTGACGGCGAACACACATGCTGGGATTTTCCGCCCTGTCTTTGCTCACACCATCCAGGGACCTGGTGGGGGCTGTGAGGGTCAGCACGTTCTGTCCCCTTGCCAAAAAAACTGCCCCCAACACACTCAGGCTTACTACCCCCTGCCCAGTGGCATGATCCACCTCTATGTGGTCACTGACCCCTCCACCCCCAAGGTACTACGTCAGTCCCGAAACTGGCTCCGTTACACTGTGAAGATTCTACGGGGCTGCTTTGGAAGTTCTCCCATGGATGGGGGGCCCATACAGAGTCTCTGGGTGGGGGGAGAGATCTTCAGGCTGTCAGAACACTGCAGTGTCCCCTGTCATGCCAGAACGTAGGTAAGGAGTGGGGCACACACACCCGGTGTCTATAACACCTTTTCACTCCCGCACATCCTTACACACACGTGTTGCATGCCTGCGGACACATGTAATGCACATCTGGCCACACAGGAATGCACGCTGAGCTGGGTGTTTGCACACTGCACACACGCTGCACATCTCCCAGAAACACTGACACTCACACACACTAATATGCACACAGCCCGAAAAGCTGGGAAGGGGGGATTGTAAAGGGCTACACACACCTCCCATTTCCCAGAGAGTGTCCCTCACGCACACACAGAAACACACGCCCGGGCGCTCTGCTGGGTCTGTCCCCTAGCAGGGCTCTGGTCTGGGCGGTACCGTGGGGGCACCGCTAGCAACCCGCCCCCCCCCCGAGACCCCACTGCATGCCTGCTGTCTGTCCCTAACCCCCCCCAGTGCATTCCTGTTTGTTTCTTTCACTTCCTCCTCATCGGCATCTCCATCCAGCACCACTGTGCTCCGAGACAAGCGGGGACAAACGAGTGCGGCGGCCAGCGTTGCTCCTTACCCCTTCCCCAGGGAGCGGGACCCAGGTGCCCCGGCCGATCCGCGCCTCGCCGCTGACCCCCAGGCGCGACAGAGAGGGCGCGCGCGGGAATCGGGATCCCGAGGCTCAGCCGGAGAACAGGCACGCAGGGGGCTAGAGGAAATCCCGAGATCCCAGCACTCCGGAACGTTGCCGGGGATGCGTATGGCGTCCTGGCGGAGCTGGCCGGTGGGAGAGTGGGCAGAGGGGGTGCAGGGGGTGTGCGTTGATGAGGAGTAGACCAGCGATGGGCTCACAATCGCTCGTGCTTCTGCATCGAGCGCTCCTCTGCAGCTTTGCCAGTTCGCTTTTCCCTCTCTCTCTCTCTCACCCCACTCTCTCTCTCTTTCTCTCTCTTCCCCTCCCTCTCTCTGCCAGATGCGCTGCGCTCTCACTCAGCTTGTGTATAATCAGTCTCACCCCTTTGAGAGCCAGCAACCCTCCGGGCTGCGGATTCCCCCACCGACCCCATCCTCGGCGCCTTCCAGGAGAGAGGTGCGGGAGCAAAGAGCTGACCCAGATCTAGACCCAGAATGGTGCAGGTTCAAGACCTCAGAGCTCGCCCTCGAAAAAAAGCACGGAGCGTGGATTCCTTCAGTAAACTTCCCCTCTGAGCAGATGATTTCCATATTTTACTTCGGTCCCATTTACTGGGTTAAGGATTCAAGAATGGACCCCGCCCTCGGAGGGCCTGGGAAGTGGGCAGAGCCATGATCGCTACATCGAGTAAACACACAGCCGTGTCGAGGAGAGCGGGAGGTGATCAGGCTGAGTACTGTGCTTTGCCACGGACTCATTTTGCACCAGGGAAGCTCCAAGTAGGGGACATTTCACAGCCTGCCACCAAGGCATGTGTTGGACCCCCACATTTGGACACTGCAAACAGTGACATTGGTGTAGAGGGGATATAACTACAATTGGCCTGTAGAGAATGACAAAACGTTGTAGTTACTAACCCCAAAAGCAACTAGCGTGCTGTGTGACCCCACTGTCAATGCAGATGCAGACGGCAGACAGGTATTATCGAGAAATCTGCCATGTGAGAGAGAAGAAATCAAAAGTAATAATAATAGCAATACCAGGGAAGTCAGGGGACATGGAATCCAGCTTGTGCATTTAGGATTAATCAGTGACAAACGGTGACTTTCATCTCGTCTGCCGAGAAGGAACTGCACCTCTCTCTCTAAAAAACCAATGTGAGCCCCCACCCCAAACCCCCCCCCCCGCATCTGATCAAAGGCTGCGGGAGGCCAGATTGTGAGCAGAGAGGCGAGGTGGTGTATGACAGATAACAGCCAGTCGGCCCTAATGCCGCCCCGGATTCAGAGCAGGCGGCACAGATAAGGAGCGCCAGTCTCAAATGGATTTACTCACGTTCGTTCTGATATGTTCTCATGCATTCCAGTATTCATGTACACGGCTCGCTTACAAGCTAGCAACTCTAAATGTGTGGCAATGGGGATGCAGTGCAGGGATGCTTGTCTGAACTCGGAAGAAGGGTCTCCACAGTGTTCTGGGTGAGGTGGTGTTAATGCCTCATTAGAGCCTCGTACGTTTGGGAGCGAGGGCGCAGGTAGGTATTGTAAACTGCAGCTGCCGATTCCTGGTCCCTGATGTGGAGAAATTCCACATAATCCCAGACAGCTCCAATTTGCACCCGAGCATCATGAATATTGCACAATAAATGCTTGTGAAAGCAAGACGCCAGCCTCTCCCCCTAGTCTACTGTAAATCCTGTAAACATTGTGAAATCCATGTCAGGGAAGCGAACGGAAACAGACAAGTCGACTTTCTGTGGTTGAATTCCTGCGAAAGGGTTGCAATGTGTGTCTAAGGCAGGTTATTAAAAAAAAAACACACACACAACCTTGGAAAATGAAAAACATCGGAAAACCAATTTCGTGTGAGCCAAACATAAAGTCAGGCAAAAACAATTCATTCCGCCAAAACAACTCTGCAGTTTAATAGCCGAAGCCAATTCAGCAGCCCTGAGTGCATTTGACTAAATGCGTGCTCTAATTTGACCTGTAACTTGGGTCTCCAGGAATCTGTCATTATCTGTAATTATTCAGCGTTGTGTTCCTGGCTCTTTCCCTTTGTCTGCTGCTTGAGGGAATACAGCACAGCGGCTGCTGTGAATTTACCACCCAGCTTTGAGAAAAACATGACAAATAAGGATGTCCACGCCGAGACAGCCAGCCTTTTAAAATAACCGTTTACCCAGGAAATAGCATAACTGGTACGCATTTGTGGTACAAGGGTTAAAATGAGCTGTAATTTCTTGTAATTTCTTAAGTGTGGCTGTGTTTTTTCTGCAAGAGTTCTTTTTTATTATTAAAAAACTTTCTTGTCATAACAGCACGAGAACAAGAAATCACCGCGCATTTTAACCCTTACACCATGAATACGTTATAGTAAGTTTTCTGGTTGCTTGGAGAGGACTTTGGGCACGAATCAGGCTTTGGTGATTTCCAGTCTCCCGCTCGTCACCGTTATGATCTACGACTGCCGTGATTTCATTTTGACAGTGGTCCCTCACCTTTTCCTGATCTAGACCTGATCGAAACGCCTACTGAATGTGAACCTTGAGGCGGGAAAACGTTTGCGCACTTGTGATCAGATGGCCCTACGCTCTACTCACTTAGTGGACCGTATCTTTGACACGGTCCACTAAACAAGGAGTCAGCCGGTCCTTTTGGGCTGCCAGAACGCTCCCTCGGGCTGAGATCGCGAGGTTTGTTTCCCGCTTATGGGCGCACCATCCTGGTTCCTGTCTTTACCCAGGAGACCCTATGAGATACGTATACACCGCTAGCTCTCGACTGATGTCACTAACCCATCCCACAAATCCTTATATAAGTCAAAAGTCACATAAGTCAGATGGACCCCCCCCTCCCCGCCATACCATTTAGAAAACCTCAAATCAAATCATATTAGCCAAAAATATACTAGCAAAACATACTAAAAACACATATGAAACAAATGAAAAGATTTGCACACATCAACGCGTGCATAAACTCTGTGCACCCCATCTATTTTTTGTCTGGATTTACTATGTCAGTTTTGTGACAGTCGAGAGCTGCCTGTATGCATACATACTGAACAGTCATGTGTGTATAGCAGCTTCTTAAAGTCAGCAGATCTTTATATAAATAAAATATTGATGTTTGGGTGTTCAGGGATATTCCGGCAGCTTGCTTTTCTGTTGTCTGGCCATATGAGTGTGTTTATTAATGGATAATGCTGCTATTGAAATTTTACATAACCAGTCCAGACTTTGCATATGAACTCGGCGCGTTAATTGGATAATGACTAATTAACGGGCTGCGGAAACAAGCAACAGTGCCAGAGGTGATGATTTCATCCTGTTAATGAAGATGGAACGACCCGAGTGGTGCTGGTATGGTATTAGCTGGCTCCGGTTACCTCCATCAGTGCCCATGGAGGGGGCCCCTTGTTTCCAACACGATTCTGACACTCCAGGTTCCTTACCTCGGGGAATGTTGGAACACCGTGCGATGCAGGACAGCATCCCCCCATCACCCTTCCGTATGGCCTGATGGGACAGCACAAGCAGATGGCTGTCCCTGCCTCCCCACCCCCAGCCCACCCAGCCGTCAACAGGACTAAAGAATCCACTGCCACAAATCAAGGGCTCTCTTTTTGTCTAACAAAGTAGACAATGACTAAATATTAGCTGGCGAACAACATCAAAGGGTACTTCAGTAATGTCTGGCTCGCTTCAGCCGCTTCGCCTGCCGATTATCCCTATCAGTTAAGTATTATTTAAATAATCAGATTAGAAGAAAGGAAAAACAATGTTTTCCTTTTGATATAGCTGTTTTTCTGGGCTTCTGAGTGGGATGTACTGTATTTACTTGTCTCTTTTCCACGCTGAGCCCAGCCCTATCTGACGCCCTGTCTGATGCACCGTAACGCTGCTGGTCTTCTCCCGGCCTTCCCCACCACCACAGGTGGTTCGCTCCTGGCTGCTCCAGTGTGACCTATGAACAGCTCGCTGTCACCAAGGCATCCCGGTCCTCGACACCCGGACCTCCCACTCGACTCCATCACCTTGCTGAAAACCCCACCACTGTGACTGTCACACGATTTAGGACCCAAGGAGCCTTTTGAGTGCTTTTGTCTAGCCCCTGACAGCCCCAGGTTTGAGTACATTTAGCTCCTTGGTGTTCCTGAGGGAAGGCAGCGGTGTAAAGACCCAAATTCCAATAGTGTGGCTGTTTTAAGCAGGGTAGATATGGGGTAAGCCAGTGACATACAGAAGGCTAGTAATGCGACTGACTGACATAATGACGCAGGCCAGTAACACAGGCCAGTAATGTGACTCACTGACATAATGACGCAGGCCAGTAACACAGGCCAGTAATGTGACTCACTGACATAATGACGCAGGCCAGTAACACAGGCCAGTAATGCGACTGACTGACATAATGACGCAGGCCAGTAACACAGGCCAGTAATGCGACTCACTGACATAATGACGCAGGCCAGTAACACAGGCCAGTAATGCGACTCACTGACATACTGTAATGACGTAGGCAAGTGACACAGGCCGGTAATGTGAGTCACTGACATTATGATGCAGGCCAGTGACACAGGCGAGTTATGTGAGTCACTGGCATTATGACGCAAGCCAGTGACATAGGCCAGTAATGTGACTCACTGACATAATGATGTAGACCAGTGACACAGGTCAGTAATGTGACTCACTGACATAATGAGAAAGGCCAGTGGTATGAGTCACTGACAATGACATAGGCCAGTGACACAGGCAATAATAACGCAGGCCAGTGACAAAGGACAGTAATGTCAGTCAATTACATAATGACGCAGGCCAGTAACATAGGTCAGTAATGTCAGTCACTGACATAATGATGCAGGCAAGTGACATAGGTCAGCAATGTCAGTCACTGACATAATGATGCAGGCCAGTGACATACAGGTAGGTCAGTAATGGCAGTCACTGACATAATGATGCAGGCCAGTGACATAGGTCAACAATGTCAGTCACTGACATAATGATGCAGGCCAGTGACATAGGTCAGTAATGACAGTCACTGACATAATTACACAGGCCAGTGACATAGGTCAGTAATGTCAGTCATTGACATAATGATGCAGGCCAGTGACACAGGTCAGTAATGTCAGTCACTGACATAATGACGCAGGCCAGTGACATAGATCAGCAATGTCAGTCACTGACATAATGATGCAGGCCAGTCACATAGGTCAGTAATGTCAGTCACTGACAAAATGGTGCAGGCCAGTCACATAGGTCAGTAATGTCAGTCACTGACATAATTACGCAGGCCAGTGACATTGGTCAGTAATGACAGTCACTGACATAATGACACAGGCCAGTCACATAGCCCAACAGCCGTCGAGCCTCTGCAAATCGGACAGGGATCTCACACTTGCACTTTCCATTACAGGTATTAAAATTACTTTTGAATTCTTCATTTTGCTGCATGGCTGCTTTTACTTTTCACATCTTAACCCAGAGGAGTCAAGGCTAAAAGCGAGAAGGGAAGCAGGCATCGCGGGCCAGAGAGGACTGCACATTAAATTACAATTTAAAATATAATCTTAAAAAAAACTGTTTGATTATCAATAAATCAATCAGTCCATCCATCTAACCTCTAATGGCTCATAGAGTATTGCTAATGTAATGTAAACAGTATTGTTATTGACTATTTGCTTTTAATATGTCCATCACTTCGGCGGGGTTTGGTGGAGGATGTGGACAGCAAAGGGTTAAATGGTGGGGCTCTGTCCACGTGGGTTGGTTGAGATCTGAGTGTTCCCCTGAACTGTGGACAGACAGCAGAGGCTCCTCGCCACTTGACATTTCATCTGTGTTTCTTAGTGGTCAGTAATCGCATTACTCCTTCAGAAATAGCTTTCGATCTCTGGCCCTGATTTGTCTTACTGATGTTGCCACGGAACATTTTCCCACCCATTTTTATTTTCATGCATGAAACCTGAATGGTTTTTTTGTGCTTTCTTACATCAAAAAAAAAATGGTGGTGCAATAGGCAGTATCAATTAACACAATTTACTGGAAGGATTCTTTGTAAAATGACATAGCAGCATTTGCACGCTTATGCTTTACACCTAGTTAGCCTCATTCTGCACTCTTATAAATACTTACATAAGATATGTAATTTGAACAAACAAATTATAAACCAACTTGAGTTGCAGAAATAATGCAATCAAAGAAACGAAATTGGGATTCTTTTTTTGGTAGTTTTCAGGGTAAAATTAAGACAGATGGAAGGTATTGCATCCTCTGGCTGAAAAGTAATGGAATTGGGCTTCTCCTTGGTGGTAATTAAACTGTCCATCTGGAGAGGATGCTGTGAGCCCCTCAGAGATATCTCCTACATCTGTACCTTCCATCTCCGGATAATATTAACTATTAAATACTAAATATTACATCGGGAAATTACATCAGCTTTACAATAAAATGAAGCTGTGTTAGGTTGAGCAGTCGATAGCCAGCTTCACGTCTGTCGCGATGTCAGCCTGAGCAGTCGAAAGCCAGCTTCACGTCTGTCGTGATGTTGGCCTGAGCAGTCGAAAGCCAGCTTCACGTCTGTCGCGATGTTGGCCTGAGCAGTCGAAAGCCAGCTTCGTGTCTGTCGCGATGTTAGCCTGAGCAGTCGAAAGCCAGCTTCACGTCTGTCGCGATGTTAGCCTGAGCAGTCGAAAGCCAGCTTGACATTTGTCAGGTCATACTGGCAGTTATTAACAGGGCTGCTGCTTTAATATAATATAAGAAAACGAATGCTAAAATGTTTTAATTAATCACCCTGATTAATTAAAGGGATACATTATGGTCTGGATTTAGGCACAATCAGGCGACCGCCGTCTCTAGAAAATGGTACTTCTCTAGGTGCCGATGATGCTGATGTCATTTCACAGCATGGCTGAGAGATCTTTGTCCTCCATGGGTGTCGATGAGATCGATTCCACCCGGCACTCTTTGCATCATAGTTACCGACAGTGGCAGGTTAAAATATGGAGTTGATGAGGCTGAGCTAGTTAATGCTAAACCTGGAATCACCATGGTCTTTCCAGCATTAATACGGAAAACTGCATGTTTTTGGTTTCAATTCATTGTTTTTCATGTTTATCTGAGCTGCCCCCAATGCAGTGTCATCAACAATCAGCTCAATGGAGCTCCTCTGACATCCATCTCTGTCCCTTCCTGACACTCGAAATCATGGACAGCTCTGCCGTGGCTACATCCATTCCAATTATCTGTTTATTCAGCGCCATCAACGATCAAAGAAATTAATCATTGGCTGAAATTATATTACATTTCAAGCTGAGGAAAATAAAAACGACTCTCACTAGAGGATTAGCATTTTTTAAGTTTGGTTGTTTACCTGATGATTTTCATGCAAAGCAGCTTACAGCATTAGCCATTTATAAAGCGGGATAATTTTTTTTGCCAGACAAATCCAGGTTAAGTACTACGCTCATAGACACGCCAGCAAGGTGCTCCTAGGATAAGAGCCAGAGACCTTGCCGTGTTCCTTTCGGGAACATTCCAAGGCCATTTAAGGCCTGGGGACTGAAAAATGACAGGTCCACGAGTTATGCGCCTTAAATAGCGGAGATAGACAACAGCTCCTGAAGAGTGTAGACACAATAATTATGCAGTAATCATGGCTCCAATTTTTCAAGTGTTGGGTGGACCAAGAACCTGGGTAGAAGGTGTGATTGGCCAGCTGTGGTGGAGTGACAGGTCATGTGACAAGGCAGTGAGAAGCCAAGAGTGCATCAGGATCAAGATTTAGTGGAAGCCATCCATTTGCTGCTCTCCATGCAGTGTTGTTGAGCCAAATTGCCTGCATCCTGGTGCACAGGGTGATGACCGTACGTTGAGTGGCTTGGACGGTTCATAAGATCGCGAGGGATTATTAACCCGCAAATGAAGTGTGTGCAGAATATGATAGAGTATTTCTATCCCATTGCGCACACACACAGGCGCACACACACACACACGCACACACAGATCCAGGAGCTAACTCTGGCCTGCTTATTCACACCACCCTCACCTGTAAATTAAAGCTTTTCAGTGAAAACCAGTAAAGAGCTCACCAGAATTAAGGCTATTGGAAGGTGATTAATCGTCATTGTTGACGCACCACAGCACGCAACAACGAAACGTGTCCTCTGCTTTTAACCCATGTGACATTGTGACACAGCAGGGGGCAGCTACGTGAGCGCTCGGGGAGCAGTGCTTGGGGACGGTACCTTGCTCAGGGTACCTCAGCGGTATTTGCGGGTCGGGGACTCGAACCGGCAATCTTTCAACTATACGGTTGTGTCCCTAACCACGACACCACCTGCCTGCCCCAGAAAGATGACGGGGAGGGCCAGCGGTGTGAAGGTGTGAAGCCGATACGACGAGCCAGAATAGCGCCGCAGTGACTCGCGGGAGACCCCCAGAACAAAGCAGCAACCAAAATGAACCAGAAGTCAACAGAGGAGTCCATAGTTTGTGAAGCAGAAGCACATGACTGAATAAGGCGATAGGAGGCATCGTGTCACAGTGAGGTGCTTGGCTATGGCTAGCACTTCACAAAGTAGCAGTGCGAGCATGTGGAACGGTCTGAGGAAGCAGACTTTCCTGTGAGATGCTTTGGAAAACCAGGGGGACTTGCTGCAGACTTGCACGGGATGCTTAACATCGGTGGGCGGGATTTAAGTGAAGAACAAGAAATGGCGTAAGTGTGACTGAGAGCCGTTGACATGCATACAGACAGCCCAAACTGGCCTTGCACCTCTCCAGATAATTTACTCATACATTTTACATGCTCCTGATGTAATGTTTGTTTTTAGCCCTTAGCCTTTTGTCCAGACAGGCCCACTACACAAACATACCCACAATAAATTCGGCCAATTGCGGGGGAGCACAACAAATTTCGCTGGCCTACAAACTCATCAGCCCACCAGGGAAAATTCCCGGCAAGCCTGTCTGGGCTTGAACCACATGATAGTATTTAGTATTTAGAAAAGTATTGCTCCTTTAAAAGAGTGCATCTGGTGGCACGTAAGGAGGGGTTTGTACTCAGAGATGCTGACAGCAAAGCTCACATCCCAGGAGGGGAACCACAGCTGTACCCCTGAGCCAGCTGCTGGAGCCTGAATTAATTACATCAAAAATTAGCGCTACAAATTGGTAATAATAATAAAAAAAAATCCCTCATAAATAAATAAACGAATTCCACGTTAAGGTCCTCTGGGATTACGCATCCTCTAAATCAGTCTTTGCCAGCCCAGTCCCCAGGGACCCCCAGACGGTCCGTGTTTTTGCTCCCTCCCAACTGCCAGGAACACTGCTCTAAATGAATAAATAAGAACTTTTAAAATGTTTACACACAAGGGGAAGCATAAATATTACTTAGCAAAAATTTGCAGAACGGATACATCCCGGTGAAGCTCTCATATGCTACAGAAAATGGTTAGCTAAACATCTCCATGGGTGAAAGTTTTTTAATTTTTTTTTTAACTGAGGTAGTGAATTGTGGGATAGTAATGGACAGGAAGCAATAGTAGGGGATAAGAAGTAAGCCTATCATCCACAAATAGGGTAAATATATTAAGTAAAACATTCAAAGTACCAACAATTGGCACAGAGAGATGTTCTTTTGGTTGTTTCTTAGCACAGAGATAACCTCCCTTGCTATGCTTTTGTCCTCATTAATACTTTAAAATGCTTATAATTCTGAGCATTCATTCTTGCCCCGTAAATTGGGCTAAGTGTTTTGCCACACAGCGTATAAACATCTTAAATATTTATGAAGCATGTAAGTTAGGGACCACAGTATGGGCAAATAAATAGTATCTGTAATAACATGTTCATTTAAATAGCCTCTGCATTTTCACCTCGGAAACAAGAAGCGATTCTCCAACAGCATCTTTTTTGCACATGCCTGTCGATGCACCTTCATTCTCCTGCTGCGTTACTGCTGTGATTAAAGACAAATAAACATTGAAGCTGCTATTAGCTATTTTCTTTGCCAACGATGAAGCACGTCAAACAGGAGTGCGGTCTCGCCAAGAGAAGTCCACTGTTCACCACGACCAACCTGCCATCACATTCTCCCACCACTGAATCTTCCCACCAGGCCACTCATTAACATTCGACGAGCACCATGCCTTTTAGTCCCATTAGTTTGTTTTTGATGCCACAGGAGTGAGCTGGATTCCCATTCCTTTTTTATTTAGTAGATGCTTTTATCCAAAGTGAGAAACAATTGAGAAAGCAGGATCTGCCAGTCCCCGGGCAATTGGAGGTTAAGGGTCTTGCTCAGGGGCCCAATGGTGACATCACGCTCCTGACCCTGGGATTGGAACCATCAACCCTCTGATCCCAGGCACGGCGTCATAAAAAGCAGAGCCGTATAGTGCCGCCTCATATAAAGGGCCGTTGGAATCTGTCCGTACCCATCCGCCATGTCATCGGCAAGACCTAGGAGATGAGACTTCCCGCTGGGATGCCGTTGAGAATTCCCGAAAGCGTGACAGAAGGGAACGATGACATAGGCCTTGGGTTCTGGCCTTTGCTGTAGGGTGGACAGTAAGCATATCACGGCAGGTTCTTTATGACTGTCATTTAAAGCTTAGATAATCTAATTTACTGGCCTGCAGTTTAACATCGATCCCGACATGAGCTTCCTCGTTACCCTCTACCATGACCCCAGATACAGACGTCAGCTGAATGAGACCATGACTGACTGTGTTAAGATAATAAAAGGAAGAATTTGTAAAAGCAATTCATCAATGACCCTATCAATGACCCTAAGACTATAACTGAGTGCTCGATCGGTCATAATGATCCCACTCCCTCCATGTCTCACACTGTCTCTCTCTTATTCCCCTTACAATCTCCATCTCCTTCTCAGAGCAGGAAGGGGAGACATTTGCTAAGACATCCTCATCCAACACGTCACATCCCACAGGAGTATTAAAAAATACTCTGAGCTGTTCACAGTAACCTAGATACTCGCTAGACGGCACAGAAAAAGATGGCCACTACTGTCAAACTCGCTGTCCTCAAATCCTACAACATCACGGAAGAAAGCCTCATATGACTCATTCATAGATGATCATCTTAATCCATTTAACCAGAATGTTCCGGTTAAGGCATGGATGATGTGTTTGCTTAATGGACGCCTTGCATAAGGGCCCTGAAGGTCTCTCTGTTGGACTCACATTTGTGTTGATTTATGAATCTAGTTCCAAAACTATTGCATCACTGAATGCTCCCATGTAGTAACATTCAGAGTTTCCCACAACGCTACAACTTCTGTGACTTTACTAAGCGATATGTAAATATGTCCTACATCCTTCGGAAAGGCGCTTTGGTCCAAGATGAGTTATCGAAGCAGCCACCTCTCCAACGAGTCCCAGTGGAGGCCTGCATTCAGTATTAACTGGCCGGCATCCCAGGGAATCCCAGTGTGAAAAAGCGCCGGTCTGCATCTCTAATGGCAACACCGCCCCCCACTGACATCTGTGTGGACCGCGCACTCGCATCTGCTCCCCGCACCTCGGCCGTATTGCTATTAACCGAAATGGACGGCTTGGGGTTGGCTTGAGTGAGCGAGGAGGAGCCGTCTGATTGGCCAGATGGCGCTTTGGTCACATGATCGCAGAGGTGCTTTGGTCTGATGTGTGCGTGGATGTCATGCCTAATTAAGCTCAGCTGGAAGGGGAGTGTCACTGCCAAGAGCGGGATATGATACAGCAAAGGTATGCAGGTCTCTGAATCTACACTGGGGAAGGGGATGGGGTGGGGTCTACTGATGGAAGGCACTCTGGTTAATTGCACCTGTGTATAAAATGGGGTTTTCTGCTTTAATCCACCACGTGCTAATTAGGAATAATCATATCCAGGACACCCCAGTGAGAAGAAGACCTGTCTGTTTGGATTTCATTTAGTTTGAATTTGCTTGGTGTCCACCCTATAATTAACCAAACCTATAACAGGGGTAGGGGTGGCGTTATTGTTAGGGACTCAACCATGTAATTAAAAGATTGCCAGTTTGAGTCCTTGACCCACAAGTACCACTTATTTATTTTTAATACTTAGAAAAGATGCCCCCCCCCAAACCACAGGCAAGTCAAGACCATATTTTTTGTGTCAGCCCTCCTATACAATTGTGCCAGTTTGTACCAAATGTCATCTGGGCAGATATTTGAAGAAGGGATTTGGCTTTATCTATGTAAACCTGTAAGCCCAGTTAGCCAAGAAGTTCTGCTAACATATCAAGCTGTGGAAGGAGGCTGCAAAAGAAAAAGAAAAAAAAAAAAAACTCATGATAAACTTTGCACTCTGGGACTAAATAATCGAATCATCCTGGTGAAAATCACTCCAATCTTCCCCAGTGATTTCCACTGTCCGTTTAATGCAGATTGAAGACTTCAGCCTCTACCAGCTGCTGGCCGCAAAAGAGCACATGGTTGGCCAATCACCTGGTCCACATGGGTGACCTCATCACATCTGGAGTGTCCTGGTACAAGCAGGGAACCACTGGGGCCAGGTGGTGTCAGAAAGGCCATTATTATTCACAGCCCGTCCCAATACAGTGCCATGGAGCCTCCTCTCTCTTTTTCCGCTTGACAGGTGATTGATTTACACAGAGAGTGTTACCTTCACAGTGCGCCTGCCTCATTTACGGTCACAGAACAGTGTATGGGGGTCAAAAATATCAACAAAGCATTCAGTGACCAGAATAGCGGGATATTAGGCACAGTTGCTGCATGCATTGCTGTAATGATTATTGTTTTTGTTGATGTGGGCAGATTTAATTTCGCAGCTTGCTAGCTGGCACCCCCCACACTCTCTTACTTTTGTGTTTTACAGACATAACTGCCAGGGGTACGAAACAGCAAATTGGTTTTTCATTCTTTTGGATACTCGCGTGACATTTTTTTCATTAATTCCAGTGACCCCTGAAACAACATGGGCAAGAGAAGTTATTTTTTCGGCATTTCTGATCCATATTTCCCACCACTAATCTGCAGGCAAATGTCTAAAAATATATCCATTAAAAAAAACAGAAATAGAGATTTTCAGCTTCCGCAAAGCACCCGGCCGATCTCCTGTTTGCAGTCACACATTACGGGATTAGCGAAGAGTTTCCTCACTGCTGCTACGCTAAGTCTATCTCCACAATAGCGTGCAAGTTACTGAAAAACAGGATGTAGATTACTTAAGCATGCCACGAAGAGCCAGTGTTTTGAGCTTGGCTAGTCAGCCGTGATGGACAGCTGCTCACGCAGGTGTTTAAGTATGGAAGTTTTCCTAAACGTACACTGTGAAGAATATGCCAGTTTTCTAAACCTATTCGTCCTATAGCCTACGACCTAATTATTTGTAAAAATGACAATAACAAGGGGCACAAGAAGGGCCATAATCGATACAGAAGGGTCAACTTTACACGGTCACAGGTCACAATGACATGTTGTCAATTGGTGAGTTATAAGAGGGCCTCCATGGACCCTCTTATCATGGATCATTTTTCAGCAAATCATCATCCAACCAGAGGCAGGATGGGTGCAGTTTCAGATTTTCAGTGTTATCAAAGGTGCATCGGAGGCGATTTGAGGTGAAAGGGAAACAGACATAATTAAAGAAAGAGGTGTGCGGGATTGTGGGGCAACAGCATACATATAACAGGCAGGGGTGGGGCCAGAGGGGCACCAGTCCCAGCAGAAAACTGAATGGCCAATGGCGCTGTCAATCACCAGTTCAAAACATCATTGGCTAATGGTAAGACTGGCCCCTCTGTGTGAATTCTGGGCACCACCTTAAAAAAAAAAACTTACAATAACCTGGGGTCAATCAATGAACAGGGGGCCTTTGCTGGAAATAGGTCATGCCTGGCACAGTTGGGAAACAGCTCAGTAGGACATTTCTTGCCCAGTGACACCTCGTTTCAGGTGCCAAGGCGAGTGGAATGTGAAGAACATGCCAAGGAAGGGATGAGGATAAAACCAGCTTTGAGCAGTAGGACCCATTCCTTTTCATGTGGCTGACTGACCCCCCCTCCTCCTCCCCCGGAGCTCCGTGCTCCCCTTCTAACATCACTACAGTCACTGACTTTGGGCAGCTCAAAAAAAAAAAAAACAGAGAATGAGCCACTGGGGCAAGCTGCCCCCGCTTCGAGTTTGCAAACACATGTGCACGTGCCTTCCTTTATTCCGGCTGAATTAATCACAGCTTCAGAAGCTTCTAGACCAGGCGCTGACCAAAAGACACGACTCTGGTACACCCCCTCTGGTTTCGGCGCACTCCAGGGTATAAACTTGATTTAAGCAGTGGTGTCACATGGAACAAAGTGACTCGCACTTCGGCAGATGGGAGGCCACGGATGCAGTTGCCATGGACACAGACAGAGCATCCCTGAAGGGCCGTGTTCCAAAATGCGAGAGAGATACGGGGTGTGTGAGCTCTGCATTTTACCTGTAGACATAACAGAAGATACGACAAGTCTCTCAGTTTCTCATCCATATGAAACTGATTTAGTCCTGAGGAAAAAAAAAACAACAATTTCTCAGCAAAATTTTTACCCATCTGGACCCCAGTTCAGTGCAAACAGGAATTGTCATGGGTCAATAAGTCAGTAAAGCTTTCCAAAGGTGTAGGAATCTGGGTCGTGATGGTAAACGCTTTAGTGAATCAGAGCTTCACAAGAAATAAAGATACAGGCAGTTCATTAAAATGCCAATTCCCAATATGTCCCGAAGAGAGCCGGATTAATCACCCATTAGCCAAGCTCCTGGGAATGCAAATGATGAGGAATAGATTTTTCCGTAGTGTAGGACAATAACTTTCTGAGGATGGGAACGCGACCCATCGTGCCACCGACCAACTGCCTAATGAAATTTGATTAACCAAGTAGCCAAACACTCACATACATAAAGTGCTGCGACTTTTTATTTACTTTTTATGTTACTATTTATACTGGTTGACACAAGATCTAGGTCTGGGTTTTTGCTTTCTGGGCCTGAGTATGTATTTGTATATGTTTTTGTACATCTGGGCCCGAGGGTGGAGGCGCACAGTCTTTCTCTGGATACAGCCGCGACAGACATCCGCGTCAACAGCAGCAGATGATCAGGCGGCTGCTACCCACAGTATTCTCATTAATCAAGCCATCATTAGTTAATTAGTCTCAGGTGGATGAAAGCACAGTTCAGCTGTGGCCTGCTAAGCGATGTCTGCTTGGAATTTGGGCGCCGGATTGGATCTGGGCGGCAGATGCGCGGGGCGACAGCGGTGGGGACGACAGCGGCTATAGACGGGTGCAGTCGGCCTGCGCAGTCCGATGTTGCTCGGGACGCCTGCTGGAGAAGGGCGAATACTCACTCGCTGGAGTCAGGGGCATGGCGTTTCCTGGAGAAGAGCCCACTGGTTTCTGGAATCCTTAAAAATAAGAAAATCCCAGCTGATGTGACGTAACATGTAAGCTACAAATGATCATCCAGACGTAAACTGGTTAAAAAAAATGTTTACAGTTAATAGCTTTTAAAAACCTTATTATAGACTCTCTCATAGGTAAATGTAGTTGTTTCAGATCTGAATAATAACTGATCATAATTATGCATTTTTATACTGTATTTGTATTATACTGTTCATATTACGCTTATGTTTCCAGTGTGTATTTTTTTTTTCCTTTGTTCCTGTCCTCGTATCTTTTTGTCTTTAACCCCATATCTTCAGGCTCTTTTTGCCTTTTGCCAGGCCATCAATGTAAATAAGAAATTGTTCTTAATGACTTCCCTGGAAACATAAAGGTTAAATAAAATAAAAAATAAAAATCATGCCAATATCCACGGGAGCTGGACCCTCAAAGGTGCTTTGCACAAAGGGCGACATATTAGTCATGCTCCAGTTTTTCCTTCGCCCATATTTGGCTTGGGGGCAAACAAGATGATGTCATGATGCTTAATCCCCTTTTCCGTATCCAGGTAGCCCTGCTGCTAACTGTCATCTTCATCTGTTTATGTCCCTAATTGACACTTGTGGCTTTTAAATTACTTCTCCATGGTACGGAGGCCTCCACACTGGGCAGGGCCTCTTGGAAGGCTCTCATTGTCTCACCACGATGTGGGGCTATGGGCATTGTGCTCGGCCTGCATTTTTAATGCCAGAAAAGAAATTGTCCTGAGATTTCGTCTTGTCTGAAGTGTCCATGCAGAGTAGGGGGTCTAGATGACTGATGGCACCATTTTGAGCATTTGAGCAATTGCATGGAAATTCAACAGAGAGATGGATGATGTGGGCAGCCGTCGCCGCTATGCATGCATATCCTGTCCACTCATTGGCTGTTTCCCTCCCTGGCCATGGCAGAAATTCTGATTATTTTGACTCAAGCGTTTGAACTAAGAACAGGAAGTGACATCACACACATGGGGCTATCACATAGCAAATTACACGACTCCAGGTTTTGGTGCTATCCATGGAATGCATTTAACTGGGTGCTATTTTTTTATTGTCTCTTGAGGAAGGCAACATGAAACACACGAAAAGCAGCTGACCTAGCCGGAAGCACCGGCTGTACTGTGTGCACGCCACACATACAGACACATACACACACATACACACACAAACATGCACAAATGCTCCAAGCCAGGGCCACTTTTGAGGACACAAACCCTATGATTAGATTCCAACCACATTCCCTGATGCCAGGAGAAGAGGCCTGTCATGGGTTTTGGCTGGCACGGGCTTAGGCTGGCACGGGCTTAGGCAGACACGGGCTTAGGCTATTATAGGCTTAGGCTGGCATGGACTTCAGCTGGCATGGGCTTAGGCTGCCATGAGCTTAGGCTGGCACAGGCTTAAGCTGGCATGGTCTTAGGTTAGCACAGGCTTTGGCTGGCATGGGCTTCAGCTGGCATGGGTTTAGGCAGACACGGACTTTGGCTAGCACAGGCTTAGGCTGGCACGGGCTTTGACTGTTATGGCCTTAGACTGGCATGGGATTAGGCTGTTATAGGCTTAGGCTGTTATGGGCTTAGGCTGGCATGGGCTTAGGCTGTTATGGGCTTAGGCTGACATGCGCTTAGGCTATTATGGGCTTAGGCTGTTATGGGCTTAGGCTGGCATGGGCTTAGGCTGTTATGGGCTTAGGCTGGCATGGGTTTAGGCTGTTATGGGCTTTGGCTGTTATGGGCTTTGGCTGTTATGAGCTTTGGCTGGCATGGGCTGATGTGGACAGAGTGCTGAACTCAGCATGGGTCAGTCATCGGCTTTTACACTTGAGACGGCACTACAGACATGGGGGTGGGGGTGGGTGGGGGTTACACTAGGCACTAATAGCATTTATGCCTCTTTGGATTAATGGTTTAATAAACAAGGAAACCAGCCGAGCCACACATTTCTGCCGCAACTGAGACAACTTGCTAAAAGCATCCACAAAGAGCTCGCCCATGGTGGCTACAGATCTCCTTTACCCACTTTCCAAGGCAGACATTTTACTTTGCTCACTGACAGGTTTTATTCTGGTCACCTAAAGAAAACAATAAAAACCTTTAAACCTTTAACATAATTTAAAGTCACAAGTCTCACATTATGGAGTTTTATTGTTGCTATGAGAATACTTTGCTACCAGTGTATATGAAATATCATTTATTAATGCTGTGTTGGCTATATAGAAATATATTCATTTTGCAGGGGCTGATTGGCTGAGGGCACAAATTTAATTTTAATCTGACTGATGAGGGTGGCTGTTGTACCTCAAAGACACTTAAACAGAATTACAGATGCTCACCAATGGCTTTAGAGCTTTCTACAAGTCTCCCCTGTACAAAGGGAAACACCTGATTGGATGGATGAGACACTGTGAACCAATCACAAAGTGGCCTGATCCCACCTTTCAACTGCCTCGTACTCCCTTGTGTTCACACGCTTTGTTTTGCAATCTGTTGATGGCATCTGAACTTGAAACTGTAGAGATGGTGCGATATGGTCCCACAGCAACAGGCCAGCAGCAATGACGTTGCCGATCATAAACAAAGGATGAAAATAAAGATATT
Organism: Petrocephalus schoutedeni; assembly: GCA_026780765.1. NCBI lineage: Eukaryota > Metazoa > Chordata > Actinopteri > Osteoglossiformes > Mormyridae > Petrocephalus > Petrocephalus schoutedeni. The sequence goes on along the minus strand of JAODKL010000081.1, from coordinate 19,198,338 downwards.
AGACTTTGAAAAGAGAACAGCAGATGAAAGGATGCAGTTTTTCCTTTCTTTAAAAGCAAAGCTTGGCTTTTTATTGTTTAACCTTTCTAAAGGTTACAATACGTTCAAAACTCATGGTCTAAACGGTCGTCTTTTGAACACGTCCAGATGCTGGCGTGTGAGAGAGTGGGCACGAAAAAGGTCAGTCTCACCTTCGAGAAGACCCATCAACATGTTATGAGTCATGAGGGTCCTCATGGTGGCAGGCGGCCAGGGAGAATGCCATGATCTGTCAGACTGCATATACTCGGCGTCAACCGCAGTTTCGCAGTTTAACCACAGATGGGAGCAGGTTACTTCTGCATAATAAATGGGCGAAAAGATGACGTTGGGGTCACATGTCTTATCCTATCTGTCCGTGTGACTCATGACTCATGACTCATGACATGGCTGGGGAAGATGGTGGCGCAGGAGGCGCAGGAGGTAGTGCTATCATTCGGCAACCGGAGGGTTGCAGGTTTGAGCCCAGGTTCCTCCTGACCCCATCAAA
>JAODKL010000081.1:19158553-19174991 GCA_026780765.1 Petrocephalus schoutedeni | reverse complement strand
TTATTGTAGCATGGAGACTGCGTCATTATGGTTATTTGGGGGGGACAATCCTCGGATAGGGGGGGACATGTCCCCTCTGTCCCCCCCCGGGATTTACGCCCATGGGTAGCACCCTATAAAAGCGGCAGTGGTTGGCTGGGGATCTAACGCTGGCAAGGTGTTCTTCCGGTTACCTGACCTCGCTGTGTTTTACAGGTATGCAGTGGGCTGTTCTGCATCTGTCCTTGCTGTTGTAAGTCACCTTCGTGGCTGTTTGAATTTATTGTTTGTTTTGTAGATCTGCATACGACGGATTTTTTGGCGGTTACTGTTTGGTAGGTGGGTATGTTTTACTCCATTCTGTGTCGGCTAACTTGTATTCAAACACTGGGTGCGCGTGGCTGCGGGCAAATGGTGGTGCTGGCGATTGCATAATGGGCTTATTTTGTAAAATTGCCCGCAAGTCGATCGGTCAGTGATCATGTGTTTTAACCAATTTGTTTCGCCTGGCGTCATCCTCTGTAGGCAACGCGGATGGAGTTTAGCCGGCTGGTTGGGAAGATCATAACCCGCCATTAAGTGCTGCTGCCCTGCCTGCTTTTACAGCTGCGGTCTGGATTGCCTGCCCCACAGTTGCTGCTGCTTTGCCTCTTTTGCTGTATTATGAATGTGGGGACTGGTGGATTGTAATTCCCAGTTTAACTGGTTCTTCCAGGTTGAACTGTCTAGAGCGGGGGTTTTATTATTTTGTGTGTTTTAAGAGTGTTTTGGGTTGGTACGTCACTAGGGAGGAAGGGAACTTTGTGGTGGCGTTTTGTGTGGTGTGCAGCAGCCGGGCACTGGTATGTGTGCATGGGAGTTGTAGTGCTTTTGTTCCAGGATGTCATCTTGACTGCTTACCCTCCTATTCTGTGTGGACCAGCCCAGAGGTTTTACTTTGTGCGGATGGTTTTATTATTGTGATTGTTAATAAAATATTGTAAGTGGAGTCACGTCTCTTGCTGCTGTGTATAACGGACCTGAGTGCTTTTTCTGAGTTCTATTTAGCTTAGGAACTATTTCCCAGGGTGGCATAGTCGGTGTTTTAAGGGGTGGTTTCCCCAAACTCTGAGCCCAGCGCTGCAACATTAAGTTCTATTAAGCATTCTATTAAGTTGGGGTCTCTAATTTCTTAACTTGTTAAGGTTCTTTGAACTAGAGTCATAACGATCCAGAGATCAGTGCCTGTACATAGCATTAGACAATATACTTGGCTTTTGTCAAGTCAGACTGATGTTAACAATTTAAATTCTGCTAAAACACCTCCACTCCAGTACCTAATACCTCCTGCCTGGGACCTTACACAGCAGCCATCCTATAATTCATATTATAACATACAACCTCCATAAGGGCATCTCACCACCTGCATTGCCTGGAAAATGATTTGCAAATATATATAACAAACTTGAGTGATTCACCGCAGAAAGGAACCGAAAAGCAAGTCCTTATACAGTGCAAATGATCACAAAAATACTGACAAAACATACAAGGTCAGCCCGAAAGCCCTCATACATAAGAAGAAAAGTGCAATATATCAGTCTGCAGTTATCAGAAGCTGAAGTGTGGTGCTGGAGCAGAATAGCAGAGATGTACATATCACTGGTGTCGGGGGCCCATCTTACTGTGAGGTCACAGTCAGGTGGGCGTCGCCATATAACTTATGGGTCCTTGGAAATGCAAATAGGTGCTTCTTTGCAGCCTCTTTGACCTGCTCATTCTCAGCCTTGTTTCAGCCAGTGGAAGGGGACCATCTTACGTGGAGCAATACATTGTAACGATGACAGTAATCTATTTGGAACACTACATAGTGTTGCACGTAGGGTATAGGGCACCCATAAGGTGTTTGATAATAATGTAATCCACAATGACATTTATGATGATTATGACCTGGTAATAATTATGAAACATCCACACCTGCTTCGCTGATCCTCTTCTACAGTTCCTGCACTTTTCCATTCTCCACCGCGGGTTTGACGGATTTCCCCATCCGGATCCAAACTGCCAACCATCACCAACCTGCCTCACCCACTACAGCAATATTAATTCTCCCATGGCTTTCAGGCCAAGGTCCTGTTTCATTCTCTGCCTACCAGTTTAGAGAGGAGACGCTGCATGGAGTCGCTTCACAGCAGGTGAAACGGGTAACAATTTTCACAGCTAGACAACTGTAAACATGTCAAATCAATATATTAAGTAAATTATATTAATAAAGCATATATAAAACAACAGCAATTGGACAAAGGGTTGCAAAATAGAAAAAAATAACATAAAATTATCAGAATTTCAAACAATAAACGAAAGTAATGAATTGCACAAACTTTGTCATGCTGGTAAAAAGCCAAGGTCAAAAGATGGGTTTTAACCTGGATTTAACTGCGACCAGCTGTGAGATCTTGGCATGATCAGCGGCATCTGGTCAGAGGTCCTTAGTGATTGGGAGGAAGAATAAGGGTGTAAGAGGTCCTCTGTGAGCAAAGGGTGAAGTGCAAGTGAAGTCGCTGGCTAAGATCACATCAGACACTGTGAAAAGCGAGCAGGACCCCTTAGGTGTTTGGCATGCCCTGAATCATGGACATCAGCTACCACTGCAAGCACATTACAGTCCACGGTTATAGTTCAGGTGATGTTCTGGCCAGCTGAAGTCCGACACGGCCAGTTATGACCACGCATGCGAAAAGTACAGCATTATATGTGTTCCTACAGAACACCGTGTGAGTGTCATCCATAACTACAGAGAAAGTCACACCCCTACAAAGCAGCAGACAGGTATAGTAACCTTGTGCTTGTCGACCTCTTTCATCTCTCACCAGTTTCGAGAAGGCAAACTTCACCTCTAACCAGTATCAGGAAGGCACCATTCCTCTCTAACCGGCTCTGAGAATGCATCCTTCTCATACCAGGCCCACACCTGAGGACCAAAACGCCGCATCCCAGAAACAAGCCTTTATGTGTTCACAGACACGACCAGATCTTTATCCCTCGAAGAGATTTCTGTGCTGCCAACTTACAAAAGAAGTCAAAGAAGTGAAATGCATCTTTTAACGAGGGACGGGGGGAACTTTCAATAAAGAGAAAAATCCCAGGAGAGCAGCTTCTGAGCTTCTGTGCTATAAAACAAACGGAAGGTCGGGAATACGCCCCAGACCCCTTGTATGTGCAGACTGCATCCTTCTAGAATATCCTGTGCCTCCATCAGCCATCATGGACCTCTTGCAGCTGCTTTAAGCCTGAAGTCGTGTTCTGATCGCCGTCCAGCTTCTGCGCATTACGCACTACAAGCCTGCATTACAATGAAGAGTGCGTACCCCATCATTACATTCCTCTCATTTCTGGCTGCTTAGAAAGCCACGGGCAAGTACTCCTGCGGCAGGTGGCAAAGGCCTTTCAAAGCCCCACTTCATGTTTTTCACGGTACATAACAATTACACCCCTTAGATTTACAACAGTCACGTTGGTGCCTTTAAGCTACAATTTTATTTTAATTTTATTTTTAATTCCTAGCAAAACTGACTCGTGAGCGTTTTAGAAACATCTGGAGTGGAAGCGACATGTAAACTATGCAGGAGCACGGGCATCTGTCTTCAGGCGTTACGGAGATGCTTATTTTCAAATAAAGGGCCTCGCGCTTCACATGCAAAGCAGACATATTTACATCGTGACCGAGAAACGGCACGATTGATTGGTGTGGAGTGTGTTTCTGCGGGCCCCGTGTCTTTAGAACATAATGGAAATTAAAATGCGAATTAAATGTTGTTCCAAATGCTTAACCGGTATTATTGACCAGGTTAACTTTCCCTCAACCGCAGAAATATGGTTAAGGCTAACCTGTTAACAAGAAGACGAGCATTCTCGCAAAAAAGTATTCAATTTAGTTTATTTTTGTACAGTGCCTTACAAAACACAGTCACCCGAGGCACTTCCGCATGGATGTTGTGGTATATCCCTGCATCATTTATATAATACAAATAATACAAAATAGTTCAGAATAACACAAAAAAAAGGAAAGGGAAGATAAAAAAAGAAGGTGAATCCTCCTCTAAACAGCCTGCCCCGCTCCAGCTAAGCTCAGCCTTTCTCAGTTACGCATAAAGACCCGGGGCGTCCTGTTCTCCATGGCTATAGGAAACTGCCGCGTAGAACTAATTCATTTTAAATGACAGTCACTCTGTGGGGACCGCACCACATGTATTTGGCCAGAATTCATCCAAATATGAGGAATTAGTGCTTTTCGGCCCATCGGAGCACCTTCAGAGGCAGCACAAGTGAGGGACCGCTGGGAATTACTCTCATCCATATCGGAATTGATAAATATCCAAAAATACTGGGAGATGCAAACACTTAAATGACTCTCCCAACACCCCCTGGCATTTGATTTATCTGAATCCCCGGCGAATTGGCACCCGGAGAAATGCTGGTTCCAATTATGGGCCGGGTCATTCGGAGGCAGATCGATTCGGTCTCAGCTGAGATGCTCCCGTCTGACTGGCCCCGCAGTCCATGTTAATGACCCATCAAACAGTACAATCTGGCCATCAAAGGACAGTTCATGTTGCCTGTAAAACCATAGGCTCAACCCAAAACAGAACCTTGAGATCAGCCTCTGAATGACATTTTGGATGTCCCTGTGCTGTTTCTCAAATGTTTACACTATTCCACACATTTCTGGAGGTCCACACGGCCATGCACCACCGCACTTGACTTTTATCTGACGTTTAAGATCTCCGATACGATTTGAACCCTGGTGCCCACCCAACATATCCAAATGCCCATGACAGGATGGCATCTTGGTAACATGGCTCGCAGAGGCTCCTTCCTCATGCCTTTGCTCATAGGCACTGTACCGGTCTCTGGCCACCTTTGCCTGCAGGCCCGTACCCGTCTTTGGCCGCCTATGTTCGTAGACCCCGTACCAGTCTTTGGCCGCCTATGTTCGTAGGCCCCGTACCCGTCTTTGGCCGCCTTTGCCTGTAGGCCCCGTACCCGTCTTTGGCCGCCTTTGCCTGTAGGCCCCGTACCCGTCTCTGGCCACCTTTGCCTGTAGGCCCTGTACCCATCTCTGGCCACCTTTGCCTGTAGGCCCCGTACCCGTCTCTGGCCGCCTATGTTCGTAGGCCCCGTACCCGTCTTTGGCCGCCTTTGCCTGTAGGCCCCATACCCGTCTCTAGCCGCCTATGCCTGTGGGCCCCGTATCCGTCTTTGGCCGCCTATGTTCGTAGGCCCCGTACCCGTCTTTGACTGCCTTTGTCTGTAGGCCCCATACCCGTCTTTGGCCGCCTATGTTCGTAGGCCCCGTACCCGTCTTTGGCCGCCTTTGCCTGTAGACCCCATTCCCGTCTCTAGCCGCCTATGCCTGTGGGCCCCATACCTGTCTTTGGCCGCCTATGCTCGTACACCCCATACTCATCTTTAGCCACCTGTGGCTACACACATGTTGGCATTAATTCCTCGTCACTACCGTCACCGCCCACCCCATGGGCAGGTGGGCTGTTCGGCACAATACCATGGTAATTAAAACCCGAAATCTGCGGCTGTTACTCGGAGGCAATCAGTACACCTCTGTGCTCATTAATGCATAATTGCGCTACATCTGCGATGTCTTGCGGGGTAGAAAAGAACAGAATTGGAGTCATTAAACACATCATGAGTGAAAAGATTTGTTTTAGAATCTGCACTCACTCTCGCCTTCTGAAGTACTGCTTAGGTGATTTCATACTGAATAATCAGAACATGTTTCCATTTACACTTGCAGTTAATTTCGTAGCCTTCAGCTTGAGGTATGAATTTCAAAATTTGTGTTTAATTGAATGTAATGTATGAAAGTTTGTGGGGAAGTTTTTATAAAAAAATATTATTATTATTATTATTATTATTGTTGTTGTTGTTATAATAATAGTAGTACTAAAAATCATTAGTAGTTACTGATTAGTAGTTATAGTAACTACTAGTTACTGACTAGTAGTTACTGAATTGATATTATTATTAACAGATGACAAAAGCACGGCTGCTTCTCATGCCTGTGATCAGGTGCCTTGGCTCCATGCGTGTGCAGTTTGCATGTTCTTCTCGTGTCATTGTGGGACTTCTGCTAAGTACTCCAACTTGAGGTTAATTGGAGCTGTCAAATTGCGTGTATGAGTGAACAGTGTGTGAGTGTGTCCTGAAACGGGCTGGTGCCCCATCCTGAGCTGTTCTCTGCCTTGTGTCCATAGGCCCCGGGCAAGCGGTCATAGAAACCGCTATCCATTGGTTGAGCGGCACTGTCCATGGTACTGAGACTCTATATCTGTCAGTGGGTTCAGCGGCACTGTCTGTAGTGCTGTATATTTACTGAAGTGGACCTTATATGAGCTGAAGCAAGAGTTAAGCCATAAGATGCAGTATCATAATCAATAAAGCACACTATGGCTACAGGGGAGACCAAAGCCAAAATAGGTGTGTGTGTGTATATATATATTTCAGGAAAAGTCACCTCTGCCTTTCCTCTCGGAAGGAAACATCTGGGCTGACTGGCTCGAAATACGCAGAGGGTAAACTACAGCGATAGCTGGACGGCATCCAGTGGTTTTATGCTGAGGTCACATTAGCTACGTTGGACGAGTTTTGTCATCGGCAAACAAGAGCTTCTGCATGCCAGACCGGCAGAACATCGCTTACTGAGGCAGCGATGAGCGATGGAGCCGCGCGGCTTATACACCACCGTCATATTTCAAACTGTAAAGCGATGGGTCTGAGCCCGTCAGCATTAACCACCATCTGGAGATGGACTTTGTTTTACTCTGCAAAGCTCATCTAACAGCTAACTGCAAATTTAACTGGACAAGCAGGAAAACAAGGGTCTGTGGGTTTATCCAGGAGCATTTAGAGCGCCAGATTAATGAACACAGCATTCGGTTTTATTAGCATCAACTGTTACCTTGTTAGTATGTCAGTTAAAAAAGACCTGGCTAATCGAGCACAGATGAATTCCATAGATTGGACTGGTTTAGAAATTCCAGTACCTACATTCAACCAACCCTACACTAATAAACCAAGTCTATCTCCAAGTTGTGTAAAATGCATTCTTGGAGAGTTTTACACTGCTTTAAATCATTAAGAGTAACTGATGTCTCCACTGAGGCCCTCACCATTTATGTAGATGTTTGTTAAAAGCCAGAAACAGCCAAAAATAACCTACATGCTAAGCTTGACTTTTTCTTTTAACTTAAGATTTAAGCAATTTGCCTCTCGGCACGGCAGCAGAAAAGCGGTAATATGTAATAATATATTTTTTCTTTAATTAAGTCGGCTGAAAAACGGGAGCTAAAAGCTTTTGAGATCAAGGCTCCTATGCCGCGTGCGTGTCATCTGTGGCAGAATGGCCAGCAGCCGCCTACCACTCCAGGGTGACGCCATCCAGACAGAAACGGGGGAGCGGGGAACCGGAAACCGAGGCTGCGATGCTGAGCGAAAGGAAAAAAGCTGAACTTCAAGAAAGTAAACTAATTACTGCAGAACAAAGTAGCTGTTTCAAAGGGGGTGGGGGCGGCGTTTTAAAGGAGCGATCATTAAAAACAAGCCTGCGTCTGTGTCGGAAGAGAGAGGCTCCTCCTGACAGTCGCTGCTTTTGGTCTCCTCCTCTCTGTGTGCCACACAAAATCCAGAGGATGTGTGTCTTGTAAGAAAGAGAGACAGATCAGCGGATGGCGGGCAGCTTAGAAAAGTTTCTGGATTTTCCTGGGCGTTTCTTGGTCTGAGGATCCCCGGCATGACGGACGAGTGACAATTGCAAATTAAACGTGAATGCTGGAGGCATGATGGGCTGGGATGCTGCCTTCTAAGACCACTTCTGTCTGACACCTAATGGTGTTTCAGCTCATGGGTGAATTGCACCCCCGTAAATCTGAGTCTGGTGGTACAGCCCAACGTCGATGGAGTTCTGACAGCTTGCTGCGGTGGCGACCATTAACCCTGGTGGAGGGGACACACGAGGTGTACTAAATAGAAGTTATGGTAGAAGGCTACTAGCAATAACAGCACTCGTGGGAACGCCCCTACGAGCTTTAGTTTAAGAGTACTTCTTTATGGCCATTATCCCCAAGGCAACTGCTGGTCAGGCATGGCTGATTGAGGTGGTGGCCAGCCCATAAACTCGCCAACCTCCTGCCTGCCCCCGCTGCGTACTCACGTACACGCGCCATCGCCGCACAGATTCATTACAGAGAAGAGAGGCGCGATCGATAAGCCCTTTGTGCCAGCAGAGGGGGAAAGGCGCACAGGAAGTGAGCTTGAGTAATTGAGGAGTGACCCACGGAGAAAAAAAACAGCAGGGAGGGGTGTTAATTAAATGCGAGCCTGCTACTCAGCTGCCGGAGTGTTCTTCACTGCATGTGTGTGCTTTAAGGGCATCAGGATTGTAGGCGTGCAGGTGGGATAGGGGTGGCCCCGCCCACTGTGGCCACTGGTTAATTATGATGGTGGCTCTACTACAGCCTCCAATCAGGAGGGAGAGGAGTGTCCCCACAGTTTCCTCTAATCAAGAGGGAGTGGGGTGGCCCCACACACCGTGGCCTCCAATCAGGAGGCAGAGGGGGGACCCTCATTGGCCCCTCAGCCTGAGGGATACCATCATGGTACCATGATAAATTTATTGATATAACATTATGCATTGCTGCAGCAATTATTTATTTCTTATTAATAAATGTTTTGCGTCTTAGGCTATTATTTATATGGATTTTTTATGTTTCTTGGCCGAATACCATCTGACCAGAATAATAGAACTATTGTAAATTTAAGTTGGTCAATAAAACAGGCCACTCATTAACCCTGAAATGCATCGTGCAATTACCACTCACTGGGTAAAGTTCATGCACTAGGTGTAGGCAAAGAAGAAAGCAAAGTATTGATGGTTCCAGGGAATGTGGTGTTCAGAAGAAACATCCTCTGGTGATGAATGTTTCCTTCTGCCCCCTTTCCTGGGCTGAGATATGAGATAATTCACACCTGTGCTAACAGTACAGTATCATGCCAAGACTGCCAATGGTAGAAAGAGCACCCGCTTGGTCTAAACCCCGCCGTGGAGAGCCAACGGCTTGTTGCAGAAGTTAGTCTGGGACTCTCGCACGGCCACATCCGCTGCCTACTTAAGCTGGCTGATCGTAAGCCCTGCGAGGTGAAGCGCCTCTATATGTTTTCTTTGTCTTCATTATAAACGAATTCAACGGCGTCGCAAATTCTGTCAGATATTGGTTTGGGTGTTCATCTTTCGGCTTCTGATTTGTAAAAGTAACTAAATGGGCAGTTAATAATAGGGGAATGTACTGTATTGTCAGACAGAAGACAGGCATGCTGTATAGATCATAAAGGATTCTTGCGCTCGGTTGGTTCGACCGGACAGCTAGCGAGTCCGTGCTCCACATGCTAACCCTGCAGACTAAAAGGCCTTCTCTCATTCCTCTAAGCTTTCCGGTTATAATGGCTTAATTTTCATGTTTCACTTGCCACGAATGCCCGGCGCAGAATAACTTTATGCAAATCATCCCTTGGCCCTCTCTGCGATGTCAGTCAGCTCAATGGGCTTCGCGTGCTCGTCTCCTGTGGACACAGAGATGCACGAGTTGAATTTGCTTCGAAATATGAAAATGGACAGAAAACCTACCATGAACACCCCCCCCCCCCTGCACAGATACACACACACACACTTGTGGGGTGCAGAATAATAAATCCAAGGCAGAAAAACTCGCACGGCCCGTTCTAGGACTGACCTTTCGGCAACGGCTTGTTTGTTTCGTTACCCATAATCCCCTGGGCTTCTCCCCCTCTTAAAAGCGTGTGAGTACATAATCTGCCCTAAAATGAAAGTTTTCCTTTTTTCCTATAGACAGACACAGAAACAGGGAGCCCCCGCTGTGTCATTTCAACATCGCCTCTGCTCAGATGCGTGTGCACTCGCCCTGCTAGGCTTCCCATTCCTCATTCCTGAAGGAACTGGAGGGAAACAAAATGATTCCATATTGGCTTCTTTTCCAGACACCAGACGTGATTGATTTAAAATTCCCAGTACAAAGATCTGACATTTGTATTGCCTCTAAAAATGACTGTGTTGTGTGCTCTGCAATGGGCTGGCACCCCATCCTGCGTTGTTCCCTGCCTTGTGCCTGTAGCCTCTGGGATACGCTCTGGACCCCCATGGCCCTGATGGGTGGATGAATGGGTGACTGTGCTGTAATATATGAAGATCAAATTTCCGAAACTCACTTTTTGTTTTTGAGATGAGACCACCAATGACCTCAGGTCAGTCTCCCCAATGACATGTTAAAGTATCAGGAACCAAAACAACATTTGTTAAATTTCCCAAACTCCACAGAAATGTTCTTAATAATATGTCTATGCTTTGAGTTTCATAAATTGGCTCTAAATTTGGAACTTTTTTGTTTTTGCTTGTTTTTTTTTTCTGTTAACTAATAACCACAACTCTGCCTCCCAGGATAAAATTATTCTTACAGCAAGATTGTTTCAAAAGCACTGAGTTGAGAACATGATGTCACTGTTACTGTGAGTTCACACGGCGGGCGGCTCTGGCCATCATGGCCGCCACTGCAGACGCTGTCCGGCCTCATGGAATGGGTGGGGACAAGGCCGCTCAGAATGCGAGGCTCTGAGAACTTCACGGGGTGGCCGCAAAGCAAACAAACGCGTAGCGACTGCCGATAGGACATCAATTGTCGAAACACTTGAAATTATGCTGATTTGTCCCGTGTTGGTGCAGTATAAAAATGCATGCCTATATGGGTTTTTTAAACGCGTAGATTTATGCCACGGGCATTTTTTACTGTGTATTGAGGATAAAAAATTGCCGTGGGGAGACGTATTTTGTCTCACGGAGTATGACATTCCATACACTTTCTCCTGTATTGTGCTTGGGAACTGTTGGGTCGGAACAAAAGCTTACGCGCCTGTATTCTGCGGCGCTCTCTTTAGCGGAGCATCTCAACATTCCGATTCATCGCCGCCGAGCCGCATCATAGCTCATTACCATAATGACCGTGCTTCAACTTCGTTTTGACGCTCCCGCCACTGGCGGTGTGAACACACCTTTAGGCCTCGTTCCGGTACAACAACCTCACTAGGAGGCTTTCTCACCCACCCGGCGGTGACATCAGCCCCTTCAAAGGCCTGAAGTTATTCTTACACTTCATTAACAACCTTCTGCAGAGGATTCCACTGGGGAAACACCGTTCTAGTTTTTGGTGACAACCTAGTCCTTTTCAAAGAGGAGCCACTGGGATAAAAATGATAATGGGAACCATCCAATCAATAAATTCATAAAAAAAACAGGGACGTTCATCTGTACGTGAACTTTGCTTAACCTAGTGGATATTACCTGAGGGTACATCCTTTACAGTGAACGAGTATCAAAGTCTTATCATCTTTTCTTCTCCTCGCTTTGGATTTTTAAAGTATCGCAATCTGAATTCCCACGAGTCCCTCTGGAGAAATTATCCAGTTATTGCTGGAAGCCCTGCGTATTGATTTAACGGGAAAATGACATGCTAATGGTGCTAAGAAGGGGTGGGGCTGTGAGCGCTTCAGCAGGTGATGTCAGCACAGAGGGGATGAAGGGGACCACTGCATGAGTCAGATAGGCCCAGAGCCTGTACCGGAAGCTAGGGGCACAAGGCAGGAATCCACCCAGGACGGGGTGGCAGCCCATCATAGGGCACACAACACACCGACAGGCAACTTGGCGACTATAGTTCACCTTGTTTTTGGAGCTTGGGGGGGGGACACCGGAGTACCAGGATAAAGCCCCACGCTGACACGGGGAGAACATGCAAATGCCAGACACATGGAGCCATGGCAGGGACTTGAACCCCAGCCCCGGAGTTTCAAGGCAATACTGCTAACCACTGCACCGCCCCTTAGACATAGAAAGCTTTTTATTCTTCGGATTTTGAGGTAAAAGCGGGACCCGCAGAACACCACCAGCAGCCCAAACAAAAGCCCTCGGCTGCTGTAGACCAGCGTCAGCCACAGACAGAGTCCCGTTGTCCTCTCGGCCCCAACCATAATCGTTCATTTTCATACTCCAGAGAAGCCACAGAAGTCCCAATTTCACCCTCCAATACTCCCATCACCTGATCTCTTTGATTTTCCCATCTGAAGCAAGTCATATCAACAACCACCCAGATCTCGAACCCCTAAAGTCTCATTTTCCCTTGTCCCTCGATGTACTAGTCTAGACTCGACATGACTCTAATCGGCATTTTGAATGGTTTAGCGTAAACCTTCCCAGAATTCACAAAAGCACAAAAGCACCCCCCCCCCAAAGGTGCACAGAATGCAAATCATGCCAGTCACTGCACAATGGCCATGGATCAATTTGTTATTTAGAATAGCCATTATACATAGTGTGGCGCATGATTGGGTTAAATAGAGTCATTTCCTAACGTCTTTTATGAAAACATGCAGCAAACTCAATATTTTCAGGCAGTTTACTCATACAGGTACAAGCAAACACACAGAGACGCCTAGACATGAGCACACAGACACACACACACACTCCTTGGGGTATCTGAGACCCAGATCTCAGTGAAGAGAAAAAAAAAAAAAAAAACAGATTCTCTTTGAAACTGCAGTATATTCCAGAATGAAATGGACAAAAAAACGAACAAAGATTTCATAAACTGAGAAACAAGGTTCTCATTCTTACGTAGGTTTTCAACAAAATATATAAAACAATGAACAAATAGCATGCTGCCCTTAGGGCGACGCTTTTCAGGCACAGCTCAGAGCAGCCCTACGTACATTCCTGTGCGCGCGCGTGTGTGTGTGTGTGCAAACGAGTCCCTCAGCTGCCACTTTCTGCCATTTTTCAGCTTACAGCAACAGTCTTACAGCAAGAATGTTGAATGGAAATTGCTCATTTAACGGTTTTTATTATAAACAAATACTGAACGCTATATATAAATAAATAAGCATATATGTATGTGTGTGAGTGTGTTTGGGCGTGTATGTTACAGCTTCCCAAGCCTTAAGAAGACACCCATCCCTGAGGCTTGAAGGATGTGTTGAAAATGTCTGAGGAACCATGGAGGGTTCTTCCCTTCTTCCTGATTGGTGGCTATGGGAGACTCACATTTCTCCCTACTGAGGGGGAGGCTGTGGTGGGATCACTCCTCTCCCTCCTGATTGGAGGCTGTAGTGGGGCCACTCCTCTCCCTCCTGATTGGAGACTGTGATCGGACCACTACTCTCCATCCGGACTGGAGGCTGTGATGCGACCACTCCTCTCCATCCTGGCTGGAGACTGTGGTGGGACCACTCCTCTCCCTCCTGATTGGAGGCTGCAGTGGGGCCACTCCTCTCCCTCCTGATTGGAGGCTGTGATGCGACCACTACTCTCCATCCGGACTGGAGACTGTGGTGGGACCACTCCTCTCCCTCCTGATTGGAGGCTGTAGTCGGGCCACTCCTCTTCGTCCTGACTGGAGGCTGTGGTGGGATCACTCCTCTCCCTCCTGATTGGAGGCTGTAGTGGGGCCACTCCTCTCCGTCCTGACTGGAGGCTGTAGTGGGGCCACTCCTCTCCCTCCTGATTGGAGGCTGTAGTGGGGCCACTCCTCTCCCTCCTGATTGGAGGCTGTAGTGGGGCCACTCCTTCCCCTCCACCATGGAGGCTGCAGTGAGCCCACCCTACTTCTTCCCAAATTTTTCAAGCTATTGATCGTGAGAGACACTATCTGGATCCTGAATAACTTTTTGAACACAAAGTGGCTCATGTGAAGTTGTGTCTGTCATGTTTTACTCAATTTCATTTATTATTTTGGCAGGCTGGGAGGCTGGTGGAGTCAACGTGCCCATTGATACTGTCATCACCCTCTTTTCAGGGGCGTTGCTGTCTACGTGAATCCCATACGGGTTGAATGCAGCTCCTGCCTTCAGAAACTGAAAGTAACTGGGGCTGGATTCAAGTCGAGCTTAATGTTCTGCTTCAGATGTAAAGAGAGAGGAGGTGGGGGTGAGACAAAAATCGCAGCTGATATCTTCAATTCTTCAGAGGAGCGGGGCATTAACATATTTCACATCAGTGCCTCGTAAATGTGGGAGTTTGCATACTTCAGATCGCAAGCGTGGCTCTTCTGCCTGTTCCCCCAGCACCCGCCAAATGGAGTGGGTGGATTTATGATTATCCGTCGGAGGACGCAGCCCGTCTGCTGCATGCGATATGGATTTATGAAGTTTATGGGAGTTTCAGCGGGGAAACTCGATGGACTCGTTCAGAGTCTGTGTTCATAAACGCTCAGACCTATAGGCCTCTCCTGCTCGTGCGGCTCTCCTCCTCCCTACACATGGTACTCTGTAGTTGCACCCAGAGGATTTGCCGATGCATGATTCTGTACTCAGTTTATTACTCTACATCACTGTGCCTTTAAATAAATGGCCCGCTTAATTGTAGATGTCCGTATCATTCTTTTTATTTTTCAGCAAACAATTCATCCCGAAATAAAAAGGGAATACGAGTACAAAATGCTATTCCAGTTTTGCAAAAGGATTATCTGAATTTGCCGTTTCCGTCAGCTAATTTGCAGTGGCTCGCTCCAGTCTCACATTATTTCGGAGGAGAGCTAAACAGATACCTTCCTTTACCCACATCTCGATCGCACACATTGCTCATTGGCTTAGCGACGAGCCGGAAGATCGTAAATGGAGGGAATCGGACAGGAATGGAAATTCTGGAGACTGTGGTCAGCTAGGAGATGGAAGCTAAGCTAAAAGAGACGGGGTCCTCACAAGAATGGCGCAGTCCAGTAAGGAGAACTTCATCCATCTTCCTCCACCTTCAGTAAACCACAGTCCGTGTTAATGTGCCTGCAGCAGAGATTACGCCCACACCACTGAGCAGAAGTTTGGAGGGTCCTGGGTTTTTAATGTGTAATTTAACAGTGGAAGGCTTCTGTTGTGTAGTGAGATTGCAAGCGATAAGTACCTCAGATCTTTAAAACATCAAAGATTGCTGAGAATAAACACAGCGGCACGTGTCGCGCTGAGGAGCCTGTGCATCTGCGTATGGACCCAAGCAGAGTGTATGTGCGTGACTATGGATGGGGTAGCAAGTGGACCCTTGCCGGCTCTGGCCCTCACTGGCCCCGCCCCCTCATTGACTCTGCTGAACATCAGCCCTGCCTCTCACCTTTCATCTGAGCTCTGACACCAGATTGCATGCACGCATATCTTACTGGTATGTGCTTTTTCTGTGCCCTTCACATCTACTTTCATTCGCTTTGATTGTTATGCTCTTTAAACATCTTTATTCCAACATTCTAACAAAGATTACCAAGTCTGTGTCCAGCATTTCCCTGCATTTCTTATGTTCTTATACCCTGTCAACCCGAGGGTAAACTGGCTGCTGAATTGGTCTGCCTTGCTCATACATAGTGCCATGTTGAATCTGCCATCTTATTGTGTCCCTGTCATTTTTTTCCTCTTGCAGAGTTGTCAGGACTGACCCCATTCAGCCAGTTAGAGGCACCAGTGACTAATGGGGGAAGAATCTGAGTCTCCAAGTAGTGCATCTCGTCAGAATACCACAGGCCGGGATACCACTGAGGCGAGGACGTGGAAAAATAGCCCTTGACGCATTTCCAGGATAAAAAGCTGTACTGGCCTAAAAAATTAAGCTTTGTGATCGAAAATTTTTTCGGTGATCTTTAAAGAATAGAAGAGATGAGAGGGAAAGTCCTTAAATGCCAAATCAGGGTCATGTAGATGTCTGACTGGTGGAGAAAAACAACATCCTGTTTGAAGTGCAGGACGAGCTGCATGGGGGGGCTGGGTAAATCACTCATTTAGGAGGTAGGATGTGATGTCACAGTGTCTAACCCAACTCCACTAATTACCGTCCTGCCAGATCTGGTTTCGGATTTTGGAGGGACACCGGATTCAAGATCCTGGAGCCCTGCTCACTCTGTCTTCTGCAAACAGTGAGCCCTGGCATGTCACTTCCCAGCATGCACTGCAACACCTTTGACTGAAGTGACTCAGAGTATGTTATTCCATAACATCAGCGATCCCAGAATACACTGCAACATATTAGACAGAAGTGAATCAGAGTACTTTAGCCACATCAGTGATCCCTGCATGCACTACAATGCATTCCACTGAAGTGATTCAGAGTATGTTATTCCACAACAACAGTTATCCCAGAATGCATTGCACATGTCTGACTGGAGTGATTCAGAGTACATTATAGCACAGCACCAATGATGCAATCAGGGCCCAAACAGCATAAAACATCGCCTTATATAAATAAATCCTCTGATCTTTTTGCCGTTGGATTTGCAGGCCTGATTGATCTAGTCCATACAACGTTGTGTCACTGCTTCTAGCTGTCACCCCACCCCACCCCCCAGCCCGGTATCTATAATCTCAAACGGGATGCGGC
>JAODKL010000081.1:19133232-19157027 GCA_026780765.1 Petrocephalus schoutedeni | reverse complement strand
ACCCGCCCCCTCCCACCCATGACAGCAACTAGCCAGCGAGCAGGCAGCAGGACAAGAAAGACAAGTCTTGATAAAAAGGAGGGCTGGAAAATGCTTCATCCCCTTCTTGGCAATGCATGTCCGGGGGGGAAAGCGTGGAGTATGGCGTGATTTATTCATACCCCCCGCCCCCAAAAAAGGCGTCCGAGGATGCCAAGTCAGCAAAATGTCATACCAGGCAAGCAGCACGGAGTGGGGGGTGGGAGGTCCCACTTAAAAGGGCTCAGTCCTGTCTTCTCCCTGCTTCTCACGACCACAACTGACCGGTGTTACCCCCCCCCCCCCCCCCGAACTGCTCTGATCGACGCGACGGTTCAAGGTAGCTTTTCAATAACCAGATTAATTGTGAAATGGAGGGAGTAAATAAAGTGCATCATAGCTTCAATAATAATTCAGTGCACTAGGGAGTCCTTTTCTGCCCTACTTTCTGCAATTGAGAAGCTTTATGTTACGGCAAGAACTGAAGCACCGACACAGACTTCATTAACTTCATTTCCAACAAAAGCCGTCTCAACAAACGTAAAACGGAGTGAAGGGACCCTCTCAAAAATACCTCTTAAAGAAATTCATAAGTACAACATCGGAGATTGAAGCGAGACGGATCAAAACTGGGGTGGGGGATGGCTTTGACTGAGGAAAAGGGATGGAGATGGGGAAAAGGTGTCGGGGGGCAGATTGGGGGGAGTGGAAGTGAGAGTGTCAGGATCAATAGATCAGGCAGGTAGATGTGGAACGTCAGTCCTAATTGTGATGCAAAGGTCATGGTGGTGGTGTGTGTATATGGGGGGGGGGGGTCACTGAAAGTAGGCCGAGAAATGCCCCGGAGGTCTGGATAGACACAACAACTAAGCTTAGACACCAGGAAGACAAAATGAGAGAACTGGGAGGTAAGACTGTGAGACAACGACAAGATAAAACAGCAAACTAGCATAGCAAGGACGCAATGACAGCAGGCTGGGTCACGGGACAAAAATGCAAAAGCCTCTAATACTCACACTCCAGATACATAGATCCCTGATACTCAGTCCTCTGATAGCCAGACCCCTGATACTCAATCTTCCGACAATCACTCCTGCAATACTCAGACCCCTGATACTCAATCTTCTAACAATCAATCCTGCGATAGTCAGACCCCTGATACTCAATCTTCTGACAATCACTCCTGCGATACTCAGACCCCTGATACTCAATCTTCTGACAATCACTCCTGCAATACTCAGACCCCTGATACTCAGTCCTCTGACACTACCCTGCTTTCTGTGATTCCCAGTCCATCACAGTCTCTGGTCCAGACTGATGCGGATTAGAGTAGCCGGATTAAAAGTAGCAGTGTGGTAAGAAAAGGCTCCCGGGGCAACTATGCCCATTTTCAACTGAACAGGGACTGATACAGTAACTAACTACCTGTGGGTAAAACCAGGGGCTCTCCGAAAGCATGGGATATTCCCAGCCACTGTGCGATAAGAGCCTCGTTGTCATTTAAACTGGTCACATCCCCACAGAGGCGGCTGGATGTGGGTACAGGCTATTGTGTCTCTAAGGACAAATTCTGAACAGATGCGTCCACAATATTGGAAGCTCTTTAAAAACAAGCTCAGGGTCATTTTCAGGAAACAAGGGTCTTCATCTTCTCTGTTTAATAAAGTGCCAAATCTTTGTTATTGATTGTCTCTCATTTCTGAGTTAGTATGCAGTGGTGTTTAGGAACAAGGTGGGTCATGTGTGGAGTGTTCCCATGGCTACATGGCAGAAGCGGCACAACGCTTCACTCTGTGATGATGACATGTTGAGAGGTGACCTAAGAACAGCTTCCAGAGGTGGAACAACATATGCATTTGTAAAGCTGCCTTTAAAATGACTGGGGGGGGGGGGGGGGGGCCACCATCTGTGTCAGAGGATGTGGGAAAGGCCAGTGAGAGCTGAGGGGTTAACAAACCAGAGCAAGGTGATACGTCTAGGATGAGCAAATGAGCAAATAGGATGAGATTCGCCCCCAGTTCGTGAAAGTTTGTGATGGTTTTGGGCTGTCTTAACTAACACCTCTCTTCAACATTGTGTGGAGGTTGGAGACAGTACCTTTGGACTGGCAGACTGGGGTGGTGGTCCCAATCTTCATGAAAGTGGCCCGGAGGATGTGTTCCAGCTTTAGGAACATCACACTCCTAACCTTCTCTATGAATGTCTATGCCAGGGTACTGGAGATGATGGTCCCTCTGTTAATAATACCCGCAGATCTGGGAGGAACAATGCAGATTTCAGCCTGGTCACGGAACGTTGGACTAGCTCTTCACCCTCACAAGGGTGGGATACAGGGTTGTTGCCGGTCATCATGTCCCTGTATAAATGGAATAAGAATTTGGTTCACATTGCCAATGTAACCCCCATAAATAACATGGTCACAAATGAAAGGAAGTTTTCCATAAACTGATTTTTATTATTTATTAGTTTTTCATTATTTAAAAGAAAAAAAAATACTTTCACATATGCAGCGAAAGGGTGTGGTATTTTGTTTGACGTAATATCCCGTTTTGTCAACAGGGGAAGGAAAAGCGGCGCGAGTTTTTTGTTAGTCTTTTTGTTCTCTGTTCTAGTTTTTCGATGCACAGGCGTGCAATTCTTCTTGCAAGTTAATCCAGCATAGTGATTAGACAAAAACTTTATTTTTTTTCACTCAATTAAAGATTGCATTGCATTTGGAAGATCGCTTACCTTATGTTTGTATTCCCCTTTTTGTCCATTTTCGATAACTCCGGTGAGTAGTAAACGGCATAGCAATTAGCATGTCTACGCAGAGTTAATTTTGAACACGACTGCTTTATTACTTTTGTGTTGGGATATTTAGATGGTTATATTTAACGAAAAGAAAGCCAGTCGGAGTAAAGTTTATTTGCTTCAGTTGCTTAAACTTCTTAATGCTTTGTTTTTTTCCCGCTTCCACAGAATGTTGCGCGGGTTTTTGGTAAAATGGAAGTTACTGGATATTTTTAAAAATGCTTAATGCGTAATGTTGAATAATGTAAATGTGTATATAATCCTTTGACTGCTTGTAATTTGAGTTGAATGGGAAAAAAAAAGATTTTGACTGATATGGTGATTTGATTGTTGCTGTGTTGTAGATCGTTTTCGATCGATAAGAATTTTCCTTTTTTTCCCTTATCTTTCCAACAATCACCCGGGTGAAATTTTTTTGTTGCTACTTTATTTTCCCGTGAACTGGATTTTGCATGCACGTATTTTGCAAATCTTTTCCTTTGTTACTTAGATTTTTTTTAATTTCGTATGGTGCTTTTGCAAATCCTTTTGTTTATTACTTGCATGATTATTATTTCAAGTGCTCATTTTGTTGCATTTATACATTCCTGGAGAATTTATATATAGCATTTGATATTAATTCATGTCTGTTGGTGAATCGTATAATGATAGATTGTTCATTACACTCCAAATCTGGAAAAAAGTCTTTCTTATTCTACCTGGCCGAATCTGGGGTCTCAGATGTGTACAATTGTGCCTCACATTGGGGTATAAAGTGCTACGCCAACAGACAAACTCATTCACAGTGGGTGTCAGACTCTGCCAGGGCTGTCGTTTGTTACTGATTCTGTTCATAACTTTCATGGACAGAATTTCTAGATGTAGCCAAGGGGTAGAGGATGTCTGGTTTGGGGGCCTTAGGACCGCGCCTCTACTTTTTGCAGATGTGGTCCTGTTGCCATCATTGGGCTGCAACCTGCAGCATGCACTGGGGCAATTTGTGCCTAATGTGAAGCAGGTGGGGTGAGGATCTGAACTTCCAAGTCTGAGGCCAAGGTTTCTCAAGGTCATATTCATAAGTGAGGGAAGACAGGAGCAAGAGCCTGACGGGCATTGGCAGTAATGCAGGAGCTGTAGTGTTCTGTTGTGTTAGAGTGCCGAGGTGGAAGGTAAAACTATGGATTTACCAATCGGTCCACGTTCCCACCCTCACCTACTGTCATGAGCTTTGGGTAGCGACCAAAAGAATGAGATCGTGGATACAAGCGGCAGAAATGAGTTTCCTTCACAGGGTGTCTGGGCTCAGCATTAGAGAGGGTGAGGACCTCAGACAATCGGGACAGGCTCAAAGGTGAGCTGCTGCTCCTCCATATTGAGAAGAACCAGTTGAAGTGGTTTGAGTATGTGTCTAGGATGCCTCCTAGACACCTCCCTGGAGAGGTGTTTCAGGTGTGTCCATCTGGGAGGAGGCCCCTGGGGTAGTAAGGGAGGTCTGGGAATCCATGCTTAGACTGCTGCCCCTGCAAATTGACCCCAAATAGGCAGCAGATGGATGGATGGATTAATAAAAAAATTCTGTTGATAGACATACTGACATCATACCAGCAACATCACATAACTGACACCCTTCACTATAGTTTCAATGTCTAGGCAACGTCCTACATGTTGTCTTTCACTCCCGATATTGTTTTGTCTTTATATGTAGACCTATATATAATTTTGCCATCATTTGTCCAGTTTCCCCAAGTAATAGAAATTAAATTTATAATAAACTGAAACAAAACCGTGCTTATCTTCATTCCAGGGGTGGGGGGGTGGCGGAGTGGGGTGTAGTGGCAGAGATGTTAAACCACACCCCCCAACCACTCTTATGCTGGTCCCTCGCTGTGACACGTGAGAATCAATTGCCCCCCAATACTGCTCACTCAGAGAACTCTCTGGCACCTTTGATGTTTACTTTGGAGGGGCTGCCCTTCAGATTGAGCATCAGCTGTCACTCCTCTTTGTAGGAAGGCCAGGGGAGTCTGTTCCTCCTCCGCAGGAAGACTTTTTTTTGAACACCTCAAGTCCCTCTTCAAAAGGAATCTCCCCCCCGCCTCTCAGCTTTCTGAGAAATAGAGCATTAATTCAGGAGCAGTGAGCTGGAAAGGCTCACAGCTCTGAACCGTGTCACCATCCAGCTGTTTGTCCATCCATTATGAAAAGCAGCTGGTACAGCTATGTGCCATGGCGACCAGGAGTCAGGCGTCACGGCGACCAAGAGGTTGTCCCTGCAGCTGGGGGATGGACAGGATGTGAGGCCATCTCAGAGCCATAACACTTACTCACCTTCATGTTAATGCAGCCATTAATGCGGAGTCAAAATTACCCAGGTGTCTTTGCACAGTGTGAGTCCCGGGGAGTGTGCATATGGGATCCACATAAATGGGGACAGAATATACATGCATAATTCTGGAAGAAAAGATTGTGTATATTTATATAGCTTCCTTTAACATATTATAAGTACCTAAAAAACATCTCTCATGGACATAGCAGGTACTCTAAGGTCAGGTCAGCATGCACTGGTACAGCACATTGCCACACCCACCACATGACGTAACCCAATTGGTGACTCCCTGAAGCCGACATGCGGTCCAGTCCCACTCCCGGAAATGGCAGTCTGTCTGCCGCAGCCAAATGTTACATGGGGGTCACCTTGGCCTGGTCCAACCACTTGGGCCCTCACCACTGAGGATCCTGCGAGCCGGATCACCCTCAGGGAATCACGCCACATGGTGGTAGTGCAGTTACTGACGCTCCCTCGCAATACAGGTAACGTGACTCATTCAGGACACCCTGACCAACCGCTGGTTCGCCACAAAGTCAAAAGAGTGGTACCCAAGGATTCTCCGAAGAGACACAATCAAAGCAACAAGGAGAAAATGCATAAACCCTTAAAGTCCTCCGGCCACATCAACCTTAGTTCAGAGATCAGCAGTACTTATGAGTTGCTCAGGTTAAATTTCTCTCCCGAGGATCGCTAACAAAGCCACTCCAGGAATCTGAAGCAGAAGCCTTCAGCATTGATGCACGTCGTCAGCCTGCCGTAGTCGCTTTTTAGAAAGCCGACAAAGTCTCGCTAGGGATGACAGACCCTAAATGGTTATTGTGGTACTCCAGCTGAGGGGTTCATTCCCCCGGTTCCCATTCAGGGAATCAAACAGTTGAGCTGGGATCAGGACGGCCCAATGAGATGCCGGAGAGCTGGAGAGCATCGGCACCTCGTGTGATTCTTACAAGATCTGAGGTGATAGAAAGTCAATGGACGGTCGATGTGGACGTCAAAGCTGGCATCACACTGTGCCCTTAATAGGAGTTGAATGGAACAAGCGGAAGTCTAAATCGTTAATATTTGCTAAAGAATTAAATTCAATGGGAAAGCTTCCCACTCTCTCGTTCTCAGGCATTTGTGAACAGGGAAACAGTGATAATTCAATCATTTGACTGCTGATGTCCTAATTTGAATGTTTTCACATAAGAGCAGCGAGGACTGAGGGCCAAAAAGTTGGGATCAAAATGCAACAAGTGCTGAAGGCCAGCAAGGATAGAGAAAGAGCCCCAGGGCTGAAACGTGATGCTGCTGAGCTCTTTCCTGGATGGCTCCTCTCACTCCGCCCCCTTACCCTCCTCCAATCCAGTGGACATGGGGCCTCAAACTCATTGTCCAGCACGTGTTGCACCTTACACCCCTGCATCGCTGAAGGCCGTCTCATGGTGCCCTGTCCAACTTACAGGCTAAGGACATTTACAAAGTGGCTGATTTCTTTTTATGGAAGTTTAATTGAGGATGTGGGCATGTTGCCATGGAAACTCAGGTCAATATTTTTTTTTTTGCATGGTAGCAGTGCTTCAGACATCCAGGTAAATACACTACAGCATATAATAAGCTTGGGGAAATGGCAGGAACTTGAGTAGTTTTGTATTTAAAAGAAAATACATCACCTTGTATTTGTATTTGGGCTATATACTGTACACAGGGTTATCAATGGGAGGATTTAATCATATACCTGTCCATAAAATATTGTGATGCCTCTTCTTATTTTGAAATAGGCATATTTGCCATTGCATAAGTTCGGTAAAACATCTAAAGTAATTTTAATGAACATACAGATCTTAACTTTCAAAAAACTGAAAAATGTCTTAAGTTTGTCACACACACAGTATTGGCTACATAGTGACAGAACTGTCACTTAACTGGAGCTGAATATTAATCGTCAGTACTCTTTATATTTGTAAATTAAACACTTTATGTATGCAGTGTTGGGGAGTAATGTTACATGTAACAGTGTTATGTAATTTAATTACAAATAAAAAGTAATTGTAATCTGTCACAGTTACTAGAGAATAAGGTGTAAATTACAGTTACTTATGGAAATATTCATGATTACAATTTTATTTACATCTTAATGTTGTATGCAAAACCTTGCTGATATGTTTAATAATAGTATTTTTATTGTTTTGTATGTTTTATGCAAAACATCCTCATTTGCTATTTCCCTCCACAGCCAAAAGTTTGATACTATTCTGATGCTGACTTGCAGTGTCGCTTCTGCTAATTAAATGAGAGGTCTGAGTTTCTGTTGCAGGCAGTGTCAGACAAAGAAAGAAAGGCATTCCATTGCTGGAAATATATTAAAAGAAGAACATTTACAATACATTTCAGAAAAAGCCACGCATCTAATTGTGCAATGTGATGCTTGTTTGCCGGCTGTCAAGATGTTGTCGACATTGAACCAATCTATGTCCAACCTCAGGAAACATCTAGCGGTAAGTGCTTACTGTAACTGCAAACAGTCAGATTAAACAAAGCAGGGAAGGTATGCCTACCCAGTACACTCTGCGATTTCAGCGATCTTATAAGATCATTACAGATCACACCGTGCGATACGGATCTAAGAAACTTGGCTATGCCAGGTATGCAGATTGTACGACGACACCAACTGAGTCGTAAATTATGAGGCATAGGGGAACAAAACAATATGTAATCACTGAAAGCATGCGTAAACACCACAGTGAATCGCAAAGTGTGTACCGTGGTTTAGAGCTACACTTGTGCTTCTGATCTCGTTGACAGAAAATGTGCTGTCCTCCTTTCATATGCTAAAGAAATTGGTAATTTATGTTAAGTCTGATCTTAGCACTCCCGACATGCTACTGTGTGTCGTACTGAGTTTTGGAAATTCACTAGCTACAGTAGTTAACCCCTGGGTGATGCAGCCTTGCCACTCTGCTAATGCATTTTATTTTACAGTGGTGTGAAAGCAAAGTTTTGGGCTTCCATGATTTGTGATTGAAAAATTGACTCGAGCAGAGTAAGTGATAATACACAGTCAATCTCACAAGAATAGGCAGCTACTTATTCAGTGCTGTTGAATGTTAAATATTTGATTTAGCAGTGTTGTTGATTTCATAAAAACAGTTATAACTTTATAACTGTATCTTACAGTAAAATGAGGCCTGAAGTCTGACATTGTGGTGGCTATTATTATATTATCTATAGAATTGTTAAATTTCTTTATTAAATGACAATTCATGTCTTGAAAGGAGCTTGACAGTAGTCAGTCTTTAGTACTTGTCACGGATCCAATGGAGTGGCATGGCGCAAATGGGGAATGAGGGTGACGATCCACTGGCAATAATGGGTTTATTGGGGAAAATGGAACTAAAATGGACCGAATCTGACAGTATTGCTATAAGGTAAACACTGCCAGGTTAAAAAAATTTCAAAATGGTTAACGGTTGAGAATATTAATTCATAATTTAGAAAAGTAATTAAATGTAGTTACATTACTTTCATATAGTAATTCAAATAGTTATACTAGCATTACATTTTAAATAGGGTAACCTGTAATTGTTACGAATTACTTTTCTAAAGTAATCTATTAAACACTGTATGTATCTATAGCTATTTCTAAACCTCAAGCAACAGATCTGTTACTAAAATTAAGTTACCGGCAAGTATCACAGTTACTGCACAAAACTACATAGCCAGGCAAAAATCACACGATGTAAAATATGTTTAGCATGATTAAGTGCATGTCTTCCATAACGCTAATGCATCAACGACCAGGTAATCAACAGGCAGAATGTTTAAAGGAAACCTATACATCTGTGGTCTCCACCTTTTTTATACAATGAGAACTACTAATGAACAGAAAATCTAGAGTGTTACCAAGCCACAGTATATATTTTAATAGCTCCTCTTTAGAATTTTTCACCGACTGGGGAGGAACCCCCTTGAAACATTTGATACGTTTTGCCATCTGGGTGAGGGGTGGATAGTGGTTTGGGCAGCTGAATAAAAGTTGATTGGCTGAATGCAAGTTGCGAGCAGTAATTCTGTGACGGCTTTAAAGCAGCACATAGCAGGCATAGTCTCCTGACCCTAACCGTAACTTCCTGCCAGAATGTTAGGAAATCTTTAGAAAATGTGACAAAATCAGTAATATAATGTAGCATGACTACAGGGATATTTAACACATAAGTGAATTGATTGATCATTTGCGCAATCGTAATTTGTTACTAGCTTATAAACCTGCCTTTATGAGTCCATGAAATGGTAAATGAAATTTTAAGTTGTCAGTGTCATGGTTTTTGCGGGATCGACGACCCATGATGCAGGCTGTACTGGGCAAGGACGTTTATTCCGACGTAGCAGGACAGAACAGGAACAGGTAGTGGCAACAACCGTGAACGATGCATTCAATACATTCAATAACCGACCATGGGAGCATGACACAGATCAACTAAATAGGGAAAGACATCAAGGACTAAACACGGGGCAGCTGGGCACGATTAAGGAAACGCACGTGGGGAACAAGGGGGCGTGGCACACAAGGATCACATGGGCAGACCGTGACAGTCAGAGAGTTATTTTTTTTACTACATGTTTTGTGCCACCATCTTTCTCTTCCCATCTATGTAAAAATTTGAGTAACCAAAGTTTATTATTTTTGGTGTAGTTGCCGCCATAGTTACTTCATGCTGGCTCGCTGAACTGTGTTCATCAACATGTTTTGCAGCTGTGTTGTGGCTTCTGTCATGGCAGAGCATTTTTGAGGTGCCAGTAACAGCAGTCAAACAATTGAGGAGCCAGTGAGGATAGGGAAAAAATCTAAGCAGAAACTAATATTAATTGCTGTGATACAATGTGCAGCTTTGCAAGTCATTTAAAATACGACTAAGTCAACACTCTCCAAGTCTAAGTTGAGTCATTTTCATAATTTGAAAAGCATGTTTCAAGTCATAAAAACTGACGACGACTTCAGTTACCCACCTCTGGTTCAAAGCATGGCTGTTCATTGTTTTCCCCAAGAACAGTAATATTCATATGAAGGGCACACGCAGAGGCATGAAATTCGGTTTCATTTTCATTCCGACAGCTGACAAATGTCAACTGGCACCGTCGCAAGCGAATAGGTTTTATAGATCCTCACTGTTGTAATCATGTGGTTCATTTATAATCTGGCACACTGGAGGTCCCATATTTCCCTGGAGAAAACAGTGCAGATGTAACTCTGTGTCAGTTTATAGTTGGCCCACATTGTAACCATGATTGTCACTTGCCTTTTACAGTTAATTAGCACATCATGGACTGAAATCACAAGACCAAAAATAATCACAGAGAATTTTAGAGAAATTGACAACACACACACTTGACTTGGCTCTTTGTTGCTTTGTTGGATTGAAGAGTAAAGGCAAGGTAGCTAATTTGTGCCCAGAACTTATGCAAACTCCTTCAGGACTGTTGGAGAAGCATTCCTGGTGGCCACAGCTGCAATGCTGTTATTGTCCCAAAAGGGCTATTCTGAAGAGATTCAAGATTCAAGAACTTTTATTGTCATTCCACACATGAATAGTCTGAAAGTGTGAAAATTGAGATGTTGTTCACTTCTCTTGGTCATTGCAGTATTTGATATGTGTTGCTTCATTACCATGAGATGTCTTACTATAAGATGAACAACATAGCTAAAATAGAGAAAAATACTTTAAAAGCAGGAGTGTCCAGGCTTTTGACTGGTACTGTATGTGTATCCAATATGGTTGCATGACCAGTTACAGATCCGCTGATGGACCTGTAACATTAGTGTTCTTTCACCTTTTTGTAAACTACTTAGATCTAAGCAGCACATACACTATATGGACAGAAATATTGAGACACACCTTTCAAGCATTAAATCCGTGGGTTTTATTCAGACCTATGGCCACAGGTATATAAAATCAAGCACCTAGCCATGCAGTCAGGTTTACAAACATTTGTAAAAGAATGAGTCATTCTGAGGAGGTACTGTCACAGGATGCCACCATTGCAATAAGTCAGTGAAATTTCTTTCCTGCTAGATATATTTTAAGAACATTTCGCAGTCAACTGTGAGTGGAATTATCGTAAAGTAGTAACGTTTAGAAACAACAAAAACTCTGCAAAAAAGCTGCAAAGTGGCAGACCACGTAAACAAAGCGGGGTTGCCGGGTGCTGTGGCACGTAGTTCTTCATGGAAAAAATTCCCCCATACACATTCCGAAACCTTTCGGAAAGCCTTCCCAGAAGAGTTGCAGCTGTAGCTGCAAAGGGTGACCAGCTCCATTTTGATGCCTATGGATTAAGTCAATAGTATTAATAGTACATAACACCAATACTTGTGTGCATATAGTGTTGCTTGTGTCACATATGATTGATAGCGCCCCCTGCTGTTCGTGTCTTGGTAAACAACTAGTTTAGGCACTGGACGGCATCGGCATCGAAACAAACAGGTAACCCTCCAGGATGTTTGCTTTGATTTCTCTCATCCTGCTGGACTGCAGCGCTGCTTAGTTAGATATCATGCCATACACATGTACACAGTAGGAGAGGTACACGAATGACACACTCTACAAAGAGAGATATTGGGTGTTCCTATCATGATGTTGGCTAATCTGTGACAGGGACAATGGCTCCAGCCCTCTGAATATTTAATGCGATGCGATGGCTCCATTAGCCACAGATCGATTTTCTGGGATCTGCCCAACGAACACAGTCCGTCAATAACCCAGGAGTGATCCGAAGGAAACAAAAGCCATTTTAAAGCGTCCCCAGTAATAATAAAAATCCCTACATCACAGCCGAACATCTCCGGAACATGTGCACCCCCAGGAAAATGAGACTGTGTAGCAGCGCTGTATGTCCAGGGTCAGAATGGGTCCAAACGGGTATTTATCTGAAGATGAGTGGGTATAGAGCTTAATTAATGCTTTTGAGACTTCCAAAAGGTTCTTGAGGGGGAGAAAAAACAACACATTCCTGAGCAACAGAACTTGTAGAACAAGTTGGCGTTGGCTGTAACTTGCCTAAGGGCAGAAAAGACATCCATCCATCTAACCATCCACCCTAACATCAGCTGTTTCCCCTTTGTATGCCTTAACACCTGTGTTCAGCCACCATAAGCGATCGCTTATGGACATGTGTCCTTATAGTCAATGGGCTTATCGGCCATCAAGAGGACCTTGCCTTCATAGAACATTCTTGTCATCCAGTAGCATTCATCGTTACTGGAGATGTAGAATAAACAGCTCTGTGGGACGGCGGTGTGTGTTTGCTGTGTGTCGAGCGTGTGGGTGTGAAGAGTTTTAGGGGCTCATGTGAAAATGCAGCTCCCCTGATCTAGGTGTCAATTTCATCAATTGTTAAAGTAAATCAGTGAGACGGGGTTCGAGGGTGACATGATCTGAGCCCCCCTGCCTCCTGCAGCCGGAGAAATGAGCCAGACCTCCTAGCTTCCTAACTTGTGCGGGATCCCATACGGACCACTGCTTCATTAGCATTGCCGCTAAAAGTCCCATGCTGCTTCATTACACGGTCACCAGAAATATACCTCCATGAGTGTGCTTTTATTATATTCCTGTTCCTCAGCCGCCGTGTTATTATTGCAGCGTAAGAGCCCGGCACTCGTCGGCTCATCAGGTTAACGATCGCCCCAGTTTCCGTGTTCATTTAAAAAGCCCGAAAAGATGAGAGGGACTGGAGATATTAACTGAGTTATTACGAATCCCACCACCACTGCGGGTGAGAGATTGACGGGCTTTTCAGGCCAAAGGGATACTTAATATTGCCGTAGAGGCCAGTCTCTTACAGTGTGAAAACATTTCCCCCTCACCCTCCCACCTCCACTGAAAATTATGAGTCTGAAAATTTCCTCGATAAATCATTCCTCATGTCCCTGGTCTTCCCTTACCTGCTTATGTCTGCTGAGTTGTCTGTCACAGTTCACACACATACACATGTCAGTTTACCACAACCACATGCCTGTGGGCTATGGGAGAAAACCAACTGACACGCTGGAAGAACCTGCAAGCTCACCACACGACACAGAGAGAACCTGCAAACCCCCACATAACACAGGAAGAACCTGCAAACTCCCACATAAAACAGGAAGAACCTGCAAACTCCCACATAAAACAGGAAGAACCTGCAAACTCACCACATAACATAGGAAAAACCTGTATTCTACCCACACAACATGGGAAGTACCTGTAAACCCCCACATGTCATAGGAAGTACCTGCAAACATCCCACATGACACAGGAAGAACCTGCAAACTCCCACATGACACAGGAAGAACCTGAAAACCCCCACATAAAAAGGAAGAACCTGCAAACTCACCACAAAACATAGGAAGAATCTGCAAACTCCCACATAACACAGGAAGAACCTGCAAACTCACCACATAACATAGGAAGAACCTGTAATCTACCCACACAACATGGGAAGAACATGCAAACCCCCACATAACATAGGAAGAACCTGTATTCTACCCACACAACATGGGAAGTACCTGTAAACCCCCACATGGCATAGGAAGTACCTGCAAACATCCCACATGACACAGGAAGAACCTGAAAACCCCCACGTAACACTGGAAGAACCTGCAAATTCCCACATAACACAGGAAGAACCTGCAAACTCACCACACAACATGGGAAGAACCTGCAAACCCCCAAATAACATAGGAAGAACCTGTAATCTACCCACGCAACATGGGAAGTACCTGTAAACATCCCACATGACACAGGAAGAACCTGCAAACTCCCACATGACACAGGAAGAACCCCACACAGAGCCTGAACACAAACCGCTCCACAACCATCGAGTTTTAAAGCCACCATGAAATCATTTTTTGATTACAAACCTTTTTTTGTGTGTTATATCATTTAGTACTGTGATTACAGGCAGTTTTTGACTGCCATAAGAAATTTGTCCGACATACCCTCCATACTACTCAGAAAACCTTACAGCTCAAATACGTAAGGAAAAAAATATACTAGCAATGCATTCTAAAAGATACATAAAATAAATGTAAAGATAAAGTATGCATTTACTTATAGGTGCTTGTCGGCTTTTTGAATTAGTGTTTCCACAAACTCTAGGTGCTTGGGATACTTTTTGCCTACAGGTAAGTGCATTTTTCCCGTTAGTTGGTTGACAGGTGCTTAAGCATAAATATGAATCAGTAACAGAGCTGCCTGCAGATCATAGGGCTGTACATGTCTAACAGCACCGCACCTCAGACTCATGGAATTAGGTTTTGCCTCACAGCTAGTCTCCAAGGGGTTGTGTCGCCCGCTCTTTCCGCTGTGTGATCGCTTTATGCGACGTGACGGTGTAAGACGCTGTAAACGGTCAGGAGGAGCAGCGGTAAGCTGACGGTAGCACTGCACGCGCTTTGTGCCGGGCAAACGCAGTTACGGGGAGTTCTCTGTAAGGTGCGGTTTTATCCCAGAGGGGCAGTCGGGCCAGTGTGCCAGGGATACGCCCAGACTGAGGGACGGGCTCTCAGCACATCGTGCCTTGTGTAAGTTGGAGCAGGTACACTGTAGGGTCAAACGTATGACGACACCCCTTCACGTGAACTCCTGCAACAGAGTAGCAGCAGTAGAATGGGACGTCATGCAGAAGAGTGGCTTCCTGCCGGGCGCCGTCACGAGACTCCATCTCCCCACTTTGTCACTTCGCCGCATTTCTGCCCTGCTAAATCTGTCCTGGTCAAACCGCAAGTGAAGTGATCGTGAAGCAGAAACATCCAGGAACTGAGTTCAGGTCACGGTTGGAGACACAAACTCACAGGGAGGGACCTGGTCACCCAACATCAATATCCAGCCCAAATAGCAGCAGATCCCACCATCCGTGTTCCAACATCTAATGGAAAGCTTTCCCAGAGCAGTAGAGAGTATTATAGCAGCAATGGGTCAACCAACTTCATAGCAATAGCCTTGTTTTCGGAATGAGATGTTGTCCTGATGCACATACACGGCAAATGGGGAAAAGTGTGCATATATATTATATATCTGTCGACAAGCTGAGATTGAAAACCCTGGGTTTTGAGCTGCCTGGTCATAAAATTACGTATTCAAGTTCTCTGGCCCACAGGGAAAACCCCCAAACTGTAACCCTGTAGCTTACCTGTAACCCTGCGACTCACCTTTTGCCAGTAGGTTACGCATCAGCGACCCACTGAAACTAAACATCTTTATATCGCCAGGGTGTGATCTAGTAGATGGAGAGGGAGCTAAAACAAGAGAGAGACCCACGTGAAAATCGCGAGAGATGGGCGTCACCGTCACTGAGAGCAATCGAGCCGGAACCAGATCCCGACATGTAGATGATGTAGCAGGAAGCATGATGGCTGCTCCTGCCTGCTGGGTAACCTGATCACTGAGACAGTGATGGATGTGGTCTGGAAATGCACAGCTGCGGGACAGGCTCCCGGAATGTCTCGTAGGAACCCCGGCAGTGCCCCACCTCGGCCTTGAGCCTCAAAGCACCTCCATGGGCTATGGGGGCCCAGTGACCACCAGGGTAATGGATTGTAGTTGATCCATGATCCGTATGGATCCCCCCCCCCCAAAAAAAAGTTTCGCCAGGGATGTAAACCTCAGATTAATAGCAAAGTTTAACCATAATAGCGCAAAATACAGTTTTACTAAAGCTGTTAAAGTAATAATTTCTTAAATATCAACGCTATGGAAGTCCATCGAGGATATTCAGGAGGGCATTCAGGGCTTATAATTCATTTCTCACAATGGGGGGGGGAATTCCCCCCCTTATATGTAGCACATGGGGGGGTTATAGAGTTCTGGTGGGAATGCGATAAAAAACTGTGCAGATTCAATAGCATTAGCCATGGTGCCTTTAGTGGATTCCACTTCCCCTTTCTCTTCACAAATGCCGTTTGTGTGTCTAATTACAACTTTTGTTTTCCCCGAGATAACAACTTCTTAAGAAAACAACTTTGGCTGTGCTGAGATCACAAGAAAAATAAGCTGTTATCACGACAGGAAAAGGTAGAGATGGGTGTTTTCTGTGGAGTTCTGTACGATGCAGGAGGAAAAAAAGACAAAGGCTGTACATGAAGGGGGCATGTTAGAAGCCCCTAGCTTTAAATGTTCTTTAAATTCTTTCAGCCATAAATTGAAAGCAATGATATATTGGGCTTTTTCTTTTGCTTTTTGTTTTGACGAAACAAAAAAAAAGAGGCCATCCATGACTCTAAACCGTGCGTGATACGATGGGAACGGTGAATATCGTGATCTGCCGCACCCCTACCAGTGACCTTAACGATCTCATCGACTGTAAGCCAATAGTTACGGATAGCATTCTCAGAGCGGGCGGGGTCCTGCCAGCTCACCTAACTTCTGTAGAAATTCTCAGAAGGGGTGAGATCCCGGAAGTTTGCCTCACTTCTGTGGCTAAAATCCAAGCAGATCACTTGCATAAAGAATCAATTAAGAAAATAAATATTGTAGTTTGTGCTCCAGTTCCAGTGCCTGAATTTTAGGGTGTTATAATAAGAGTTATTTAATGGTAATTTAACGGAATCTATGGACTTTCTTCTGAACTGTTTCTGTCCATAGCTACTGGGGGGAAGGGGTGGTACGTAAGATCCCCCCCTTTTCTACCACAGCGTAGCAGGCATGAGGCTGGTGGCTGGGCCAGAGAGATAACCGGAAAGCTGACCCAGCGACCGCTGGCGATGTGAGAGATGAGGGAGCCTCCCGGGTGGAAAGCGAGCTCTGGAACAGCACCCCGTCACAGCCCAATGAGCCAGGCGGCTCCTCTCCGTTTGGATGCAGCCGGGAGAATCGGGAAGCCATCGAGAAGGGAGGGGCCTGCGTCGCCCTTAAGTGTCACCCTTGGTTGCCATGGGAACACACCTGCATCACCGTAGTGTACGTGCGAGGGAAGATCGAGGGTGAAAAGCTGAGGCCGGTCGCCCCGTTTTGTGATGGACAGATGGGGTTTAATCCCACATGAAATGTGGTCGGGCCCCACCTCTGAAGCCTGGATTCCGGCACAGCCTGGTGATGTTGTAAACAGGGAGGTGTTCCAATTCACACACGCTAACAACAGGAAATGTCACAGAGATAAGTTATGGTGTCCTGTGTGTCCCGCCACTCTTAACAGACAAAACGGGCTGTGATGCTGTTCTCTGCGCTGATGCTGTTCTCCACGGCCTTCAGAGTGCACCAGACACTCCTTAACGGTAGCCCTAGCTTTAGTGCCAAACCTAACAGCAACCCTACCCATAATCCTAAGGCTAGATGACCATTCATACTTCACGTTTCTGTGTGAGCTTTCGGTCAAGCACTGGGGATGTGAATTTTGGACAGCCGCAAATGGTGTGCGTGTAGGCCACATTTTTTTTTTCTGTCCGCTGGGGAATATGAGCGTCTGTGCATGTGAAAGATAATTGACTGGGTGTGTCCAGTAGGTGGCAGCAGTGACTTTCACAGAGCAGGGGGCAACCAGGGGAAAGTAGAGGAAGAATTGTTGTCGCTGTAGTAGCAGTTATGGTGAGCAGCTGTATGCGAAGGGTCAGAGGTCCCCGCATATCAAATTTTTCATACTAGCCAGAAATTACACCACGGTATACTGCAATTTCAAAAGCAACACTATTTGATATCCTCGCGATGAAATCGACAGAGTTGGAGGGGGGTCCCCGGCTAATTTCACTGTAAGGAATACAAAATGCCTCAATATGCCACCCTATCCCCTACTTTAAAACTGTAAAACTGGTGATCCAGAGACACTTTGCATCCCACGAAACGGCCATAAGTAACTCCAGTAAGGAGAGAATATATGGCTCGGAATTTCACAGTCAAACAGTCAAAAAAAAAAACGGTGGATGGACGGCACGTTGACAGTTTTGACAACTGCAATTAAATGGCAACTTCACAGGGCCAAGCAGACTTTGCCCAAGAACCAGAGCTGTTGCAAGGTCTGGTTGCCAACATGGTAAGCCGTGCGAGCGCGTCAACCATGTCTATGGGCCGAGACAGCGGGAGCTCCTATGGCATACCAAGGTATGAGCAGTACCTCCAGATTCTTCTGACAGTCGCTCTCTGGCACCCCCTACAGGTACCAGCAGATGAAAAAAAATACGGAAATTCCCCAGAGACCCGATTCACGGCTTACGCTGATGGGGTGGAAAATGAGATTTCTGTTAGGATAAAAGCATAATTAATATTTGTTGTCTGGCTGAGTGGGTGCCACCTTATAGGGATTCAAAGTGAGGAGCGAGTCTCCCTTGAAGGGACTTTGACGCCATCGTTTAAGTCAGTGTCTATTTCGGCTACTCCTGTGTTACTCCCCTATCTGCTCCTGAGTGACCTTTCGCCTGCGGGTCTGGAGCAATATCAAAGGGGCCGCAATCTGTTACACTCCGCTGACGGTAGACAGGACATGATGAGGTTTTTTTTCCCTCTTTGTTTTTTGTTTATAAAGATAAACAAGCTGTTCCCGCCAACAAGGGTATTAAGCACGCGGCATTAGCCTCAATGTTACCGCGCTTGACGCCGGTCCAAACGTACGTGGCACCATCTGGCCATTTGCTGGGGCCTCGCTGGGAACATGGTGTCAAGTGTAGCTGGTCATGCATCAGGGTCCTACAGGTTGTACCTGTTCTCCCTTGGCTGAATAATTTTGTATATGAGCTCAAAAACCAATCAGCAAGCCTTTGAATGACAGATCCATGGACAATCCAGGTCCAGGTCTGATTCCCATATTTTTGCCTTAACATGTATCGAATTTGCAAATTGCTACCAAACCAGGACATGGGAGGAGCGGGTAGCTAATGTGTACTTCGGAATGCCTTGTTCCCATCAGAAGATGGCTGCTTTTCTGTCAAGTTAAATGCTAAGGAGTCTGTATGACTTTGATTAGCAGTATGAAAAAGCCCCGATTCACAAACGTTTTGTATGAATCGCATTCACTGTGAAAATGGGCTCCTCTCTCCTGGGATAAAAACAACACAAACATGTACCTGTTCACCTGGGTAGTCACTTTGTTTTTTCAAATGCATTTTTCTTTGTTTTTCCCTGTTTCTTTTTTACCCAGACCAAGTCTCTGCATTTCCTATGTCACATTTATGATTTATGTCCCTTCCAGGACCTGGCTTGAACCTTCCCAAGACCAGCCACGCATTTCAGAATCAGGGGCGCAGTTCAGAGGTTAACCTGCAGATGTCACTGGAGCTCCGGCGGGGACCACAGACTAGCCCACCCCGCTCCGCCCCACACACAGAGCCAGACCTCCCTCCGTGTCTGAAACAAACAGGCACCGGTGGCCGCCCACAAGATGTCACACTGCACATAGAGAGTTAATGGGGCAATTAGGCAAAGTGAAAACCTCGACCTGGAAAGCAAACATGATATTTTCACCCTGATTGACATTCTTGCATCGTTCCGTGCCTCATTACACATCTCTGGCAAAACAGGAGCACATTTCAGGTGGATTTTAATGTCGTCTGAGGCATTAGGTCATGGAGGTGGGCATCTGGGGGGGGGGGTGCAAGAAGCAGTGGATTCTTCTTGGGGGTCCAAAGACAGTATGTCCCCTTCTTCTGACTGACACTGACACCGGGCCTCGGATCCTGTCTCCTGGATCCGTCCTTGTTACTCTGCCCTGAAGCGGGAGCCTTGACCTGGATTAGAGACTGCGGGATGCAGGAGGAGGGTGGGCCGGACACACTGCGGCCCTCCGGCGTGCCCCAGAAGCAGGGCCAGGCTGCCAATTAGGCGACAGAGGCGGGCTCTTAGGGCTCCATCTGCTGGGGGGGGCACATAGCAAACCAATTAGAGCGGATCGGCATCCTGCATCAGGACCTTTAACACCTCACAGGGAGACGAGGTATTGGGCATCCCTCCTACATACCGCAGCAAACAGGACATGGAAGGTCTGTTACAGCCAGTGGCATCTTTCCCAGACTGAAACTCAGACTGCCCGTCCCACAAAAATCACAGGGTGGGTCCCAATCCTTGGCGAAACACACAGCTGTGGGGCTTTATTCCTGACAAGTAACACCAACATTATAATGCCCCCCTCCCGCAGAGCCCACACCCCGAGATCTTCATAGAGAGGCACCACACAGGCAAAGCACCATTAAGCTGAAGAGCTCTGCTGACGCTGGGGTTTATAAGCATGTGTGCTGCATAATAAGCTTCATGTGAGGAAGTCATTTGCTTCACCACATTAAAAGACAAAATCAGAAACGCACCCATTTTATAATGGTGACAATTAACTTTAGTGCAATATTCCTCCGAACTTTACACCCATTATATCCTATTTTAATGGTCCTGTGCAGTGAAATGGAATGTCATGTATTGTGACTTTGGCAGCATGGCGCCCTCTTGTGGCTGATATAAAGAGCTGCAACAGCTGTCAGCCATTGCTCTGGTTCGGCACGAAAACCAGTAGCAAGACTAATTGCACGCTCTCCCCTCAGATCGATAGCACTGTGCTGGCCTCCAGGCATCACCTATTAGCCTGGACCATAAAAGGTGACATCAGATTATCTTCATCGTAATTAAAATATTATATATTTACTATCATGTTAACGAGAGCCATCAACGCACTTGACATTTAGAGCACTCTTAACATTTAAAGGCTTATCAGCCTAGACTGCTCATGCGCACAACGTGCTCCTTTTTTTGACACCCATGGATGTTTCCATGGCGGCAGGCAGGCTGTCACCAGCTGGCACTGTTGTGTAAAGAGACAGCGTTTACGGTCCTGTGGTCATGCATCTCCGCTCACAGTTCTGCAGTCGCTGGGAGAAACTACAGCTGAAACGAAGCTGAAATCCTTAGACTATGATAACAGTCCCCAAAACGAGTCTCAAATAACTGACATTACTTCAGTGCAAGTGCCTAGGAAATATCTTTTATGGAAAGTCAATAAAATAGTAGCACATTTCTTACAGTTCTCTCCCAATGTCTTTTTCAGGAGCAGCACCAGGTTAAAATTAAACTAGGACAGGTGCCATCCGGTTTTAGTCATGGAATCAAAACAAGAAGTAGGATTTCTGAATATGATCCGGCTTATACTCTGGCTTTCCCAATCCGAAAGATGCTGAGGCTAATTGGAGCTCCCAAATTGCCCATAGGTGTGCATGTGCGAGTGTGCCCTGTGATTGGCCTAAGCCCCATCCGAGGCTGTTGTCTGTCTCGGGCCCATAGCCTCAGGCATAGACTCCAGACCCCCCCTCGACGCTTA
The DNA here is from genome assembly GCA_026780765.1 of Petrocephalus schoutedeni. Classification (NCBI taxonomy): domain Eukaryota; kingdom Metazoa; phylum Chordata; class Actinopteri; order Osteoglossiformes; family Mormyridae; genus Petrocephalus; species Petrocephalus schoutedeni. Next base: position 19,135,675 of record JAODKL010000081.1, on the reverse strand, counting down.
ACAGCACAAGTGGATGTGGAAAATGGATGGATGGATGGACCTTGATGTACTTGTTGATGTATGTAACAGTCATGCCAATAGCAGCAAAGGGTATGAAAATCAGCCCTGATGTTTAATACACCCCACGTCCATCTAGGGGCGCTGTGGGTGCCAGATCAAGGCTCGAAAAGAAGGTGATCGTTTGAGCAGAAAGGAAAACCCAAGCCAGCAGAGCTCTGACTGCGAAGTGTAGAAGTTAAGGGGACAGGTCAAGGGTACAAGCCAGAGGAACAAGTCAAGGGGAGAAGTGAAGGCTGCTGCAATCTCCAGCAGGCAAGGGAACAGGAAGGGATACTGGAGACCACTTGACCTTTGAGAGGAACAGATTGTGCACTCTTGCGAGAAAACTGTTATTCTCCCAATATGGTGCAAGCAGAAGTACTTCTGTGCATCCCGTCCGGGGTGCTAAAACAGGCAAGCGTCCACTACCATAAGCCAGGGTTTCACACCCACAGACTCAGAGGCGTGTTAGCAGAGCAAATCAGGTGAGAAAACTTGCTGCAGGCTATGACGACGCTACACGATTTAGCGTCTGAGCTTTCCATTCCAGCTTTCTGTCGCTTGATCTCTTCACTTTCTGCACCTCCTTCCCTGCTTAAAAAAAAACTATGAGCACCTGTGGGTGGGTGGGTGGGGGGGGGGGGGCTACATTAGCATCTGCAATTGGCTACATGCCCCGGGGTACAGGGCATATTAATCATTGTCAGGTTGCTGCTAATGGATCAGCAAATAGTTGCTCTCCCCTGATTGGCTGGAGACTCCCACCATTATTCCACCCACCCAGGCCATTCTGCGGGTTGAATAAACTACCTACATATAACCAGGTAATACCCTGCTATTTCCTCCCAGTGCTTGAAGACAGACAGTTTCCTTAATATTCTAGTCTTACAGCGTCAGCATGCAACAGCACAGCCCGTCTGTCGCATTTGGGGAAGGGGGGTCATACCCTTGAGAGGGTCACCTGCAGCTTCAGCGACCTCCAGGGGGCGCTTGTCACGACACAGACTCCTGTCGCAGCCGCTCGACTCGAGGAGCTGCGTGCCATAAATTACCCGGCATCAGTGTCACCGCTGCACCCTGCCTGTCACCGCATTAGCTGACAAATAGAGACTTTGATGATGATATCATACTTTCAGTGAGTTACGGCTGAGGAGGAAACAGATGCTCATCCGAAGTGAGACAGCTACCACCTGGCGAACATCTTCAGACGATCTCCTGCAGTAGGGGTGAAGCGAAAATAAAAATTAATTTGACGACCAGAAAGCATGTTTCCAGGCGCGAAGACAGATTCTGTGCTGCCCTTGGGTCCTTGCAGCCTTGACAGTCTGGGTGAGATTGTTGCACATTCTGAAAAACACAAACTAAAAAATAAAACTAAACTGGATTTCAAATAATATAAAAATCAAAGCTAAACAGCACTGAGAAATATCAGTGTGCTAATGCCAGGTAAAATGTGCATGGGGATGGCGAGGTGTAGTAATTACATGCCCTGCTGGTAGGAGGTGCTCTCTGCACATCTGTGAATCTTAGACTAATTGTCACACCTGGAACAGGAGGATTATGCAAAGCATTAATATGTATTTATGCAATATGTAAACAGAAATCAGACATCACATGCTTCTATCCATCATTCCCAACAATGATTTGGGCAGAAAGTATCCTTCTTCCAAGAAGTCCAGCCAATTGTAAGTAATCCACACCTGTATCGATAAATGATCCCAGCATCAGAAACGATAATGAGATTAAATAAATTCGGCTGCGGAGGGTGAGGATTCCAGTATGTAGCAGAATGACAGGTTGGTGCGAGCTTCCCGGATAACAGAGCCGGCAAGGAACTCCAGATCTCGGTGTCGGCATTGGGATTCCCCAAAGGCAGGATTATATTAATGCTCTGTCTTGGATGGGACATGAAGTCCAGGGCTTTCTTTTACAACCCAACATTCTGACATGTTATAATGTAGTCTGATTCGAACACCCATGAAGACCTTGACAGGGAAGTACTGGGGAACGATAAGACATCTTTGGAACGTTAGATGCTCCACAGAAGGTGGTACTTCAATAATGTTTATGTATGCAACATCCTAGATAAAATGAAGTGAATTGAAATTGTAAAAAGATATATTAAAGATGTAAAATTTGTGCATTTTGAATTAATAGCAGACATTCAGATGTGTGAATTATTGCACTGGGGAGAGGCTGACATTCACAGTCCTGATATTTCCTCAGGAACTCTGAGGTAGACTCTTATCATCACACCCCCCACTGCCCCACGATCTCTCCGATCCTCCAGCACTGCTCGACTGGTCCCACCGCCCCTCAAGACACAGGGAAGACACACCTCCCGGCTCTTCTCTGTTCTGGCACCAAGTTGGTGGAATGAACTTCCACTAGACGTCCGAACAGC
>JAODKL010000081.1:19119402-19133132 GCA_026780765.1 Petrocephalus schoutedeni | reverse complement strand
TTCATTGTAGAGTCTTAAAGCACTTATGTAAGTCGCTCTGGTTAAGGGCGTCTGCCAAATGCTGTAAATGTAAATGTTATCAGCTGCTGGGTGAGACCAGCCTGGGTTTCAGCATCAGTTACATTTACCAGCAACTGCCCATTGTCACCTATTTCTCTCAATGAAACCCTTAGGTGCGCATAAACAGTGCAGCTGATCAAGACAAGGGCTTTTTATGGCCTTATGCTTTCATTCGTTATAATGCACTACTGACCAGTAGGGGGCATAGTGATTAAAGATACGTTAATTATTAGTTGGACAAGTAACTATATGAAAGTGACAACATTCCGATTTTTTAACCTACACCCAATTTACAATTCTGATTTATTTATTTGTTTTAACACGTAAATGCATTATGTCTACTGCTGTGTAGTACTTTCAGGTTCATATTTGGGGTCGATTTCATTTAGCACCTGAATGACCCCAGTTCTTTTTCCCCTGCATATACTGTATGGGCTCCATATCATTGGCAATATGAAACGTCACCGTGTCTGTAACGTCTTTCACCCTGGATCCCTCGTCATCGTTTGGAAATCGACGTGAATTAGCTAGTATAAAGTCAGTTGCGATCTTCACTTTACGCATCGTTCTAAAACAAACATCTCAATGAATTGATAAAATCGATTTATCGGCCAGCTCTACGTTATGTCATGCCATGTATGAGTGAATTACAGCCACTTGCAGGGGATAGTGAGTACCATTAAAGGCCAAATATCACCAAAATATACTAAATCTGAAGCCTACAATGCCTTACAAGCAAATGCCTGTTTTTTATGCTGCTGCTGAAAGAGCTCTCATTTGTGAGTGCGAGCACATAGCACCTCCACAAAGGTTTGGGGGCCGGACATCAGAATGACAAATGCTGTCTATAGCACAGCTGCTGAAAGCCATCTCAGTAAACCCAGGTATAGCGTTCCAGGAAGAGGGAGTGCTTGTTAACTTGATGAGTTCCAGCACAGAGGACACACAGCCCTACAAACATCTGAAAGTGAAAACTTATTTACTGGTGTTATTTGCTTATTTACTGGAGAGTGAATCTAAATCTCAGTTGGATAATCCCAACCAAATGCCACACAGCTGTACTGGCTCATTCATGCGACATTCTGAGCACAGGGGGGTAGGGTGGCAACAGCTGGTGGGATTCAGCCATGGTGAAAACCGCAGGGTGAGATGGAGGAGACCAGTTATTCTCACTGTTCTCAGACCTCAGAGCCTATACATCGTCAGAGAGAGAGAAGAGACCCTCAGGGAGAAGATACAGGATGGACCAGCATCTCGGGCTGCTTTGGTTACTGATGCAGCAGCTACTCAAGGAGGTGGGAGAGAGGATTACTTGCCGCACAGAGGCTCGGTGAGTTTTACTTACACAGACATGTACTGAGGGCAGAACTAAAAATGATTGGTTCAGAGATAACCAATCAGACTATAGAGGAGGTGGGTCCAAGCAACTAGGGGAGGCAGGACCAAGACATCTGGTTGGTTAGTCTGACATCTGACAAAAGATCAGATTGGTTATCTCTCTGAACCAATCATTTTTTTTTTGTTCTGCCCTCAGAATGTTTGTCTGAGCAGCACACAATCCCAGGGCCCAGAAACATGTGTCATTCCTTTCTGGAAAAAAGACCAGCCACACAGGTGAAAACAAGATCTAAATCATTGAGCAACCCTGGCTGCTTAACTACACATAAAACATAACCTGTCAATTACTGATTCCTTAGTTAAGGTCAGTGCCCTGAGAGGGGCTGGCACCCCATCCTGGGTTGTTCCCTGCCTTGCGCCCGTAGCCTCCGGGAAAGGCTCTGGACCCCCAACAACCCTGAACAGGATAAGCGGTTATGGAACATGGATGAATGGATGGGTGGATAGTTAAGGTACACCTGGTACAATTACCTAACCCAAACCTTACCCTCCCCCCCCCACACACACACCAAAGGTGATAGCTGGGTATTAGCACATATGACCTGATTTGATCCAAAAGCTAACAATTTGATTAAATCCAATTTAGTCTGATTCTGATTCAACATCAGTCCAATATGAATGAGACATGAAGTAATATATAGCAGCTTTCCCACTCTGGAGAGAGCTTTTAGAAAGCACTAAATGAAACAAATATAGAAATGCTGAGTCGCTGGAAACAAATTGTGAAACCCACTAAAGAAAAGCCAAAGGCTTATTTAACAAAATCTTTTTTATTTGAGGAACACATGGGTATAGTTCCTTAAAAACAAAACAAACCTCTCTTTCAAAGCACAAAAATGACTTCTGGCTGAACAGGCTAGCTGAAAATAAAAATGGGCAAGGCTAAATCTCACAAGCCATGTTTCAGAAGGACGTGCCAAAACATAAATCAGAATCTTTTCATTTAAGGATCATAAGGGTATTGTTTAGGGATCCAATCCAGATTGGATTCAATCTAGATTCTATTCCATTTACATTTAAGACACTTCCACTAACGTGTGATCGGTTGTAAAAACAATGACAAAAGCCACAGCATTGCTGAACAAAGTGACGTAATTGTGTAAATTACATGATTGCCAGCTCTCAAGCATCTGGCCCGACATGCTTTCAGACTCTTAAGTAAGAATATTTATGGCAAATCTGTATTATTCCATCATAAACCTAAAATTAGCTACATCAAAAGCATTGGGGTAGTCTGCAAACCGTACACACTATTTACAATGTAATAAAACTCTTACATATGTGTGAATGCCTGTGCAGACTTGTCTCGAATTGAGAATTTGACCAAAGTTGGCAACCCTGAAGTTACTATCACATGAAGAAAATGACAACATATAAAATATTAAGCATGACATTTGTGTACTTACCCGTGAATACACAGAAACATTTCCTCCACAAATTTCCCTCTGCAGTTCTCAGCCAGAAATAAATATATTACACCTCCAGACTTGTAGTCACTTTCATTTGTTTCAGTGACACCCACGGCGTTTGAAAAGCAGGTAACATCCAAATGTATCCAATTTCGGCTTACATCACTTGCTTTTATTTCTTTTGCTTTTATATGACATTATTTAATGTCACCATGAGCAGTGCATTGAATTTGACTGCTGTGAGAATAAAGCCCTAATTGGCTCGACTTGCTTGCATTCACGTGCTCAAAGACCCCATTAGTGTGACTGCATGCACCAAGATGGCGGTACGAGGCAACTGCGCAATGCTATGGCAACCCTCCTGTAGGTGAGAGACAAAGTAACCCAACATATATGATAAGAGGACTGATACAACTAAAATTCAGCTAAAATATTTTCAAAGTCACAGGGAAAATGAACTATATTGGTATTGGCATTTTGTGACTTGATATCTAATGGTCAAAACCAGGATTGTGATTAAAAATAAAATCGGTATTTTTTTTTTCCCCACCACTGCATGAATCTATGTTGGGGGCCCAATATAACATGCTTTTATGGGGCCCAAAGCTCTTCAATGGCACCCATGGCCACTACCAACACCTTTTAACCTTATCCTAGCCCTCTTCAGGCACGGACTGGCCATCAAGACGTTCGGGAATTCTCCCAGCGGTCCAGTCTTTACATTGACATTATGTTGCCCATATGGTCCTGACCCAAAATATACCAACTGGGGCTACCCCCACCCCACCCCCCGCTGTCAAGTGACAGCAAGTTCCCGCGCTGGTTTTTGTGGACACTCTTCGTGCGTTCCATTATACCTCGGAGGTCGGAATCCGAGTCGGATACCGAGTTTTCGAGGCCGAAAGTGACATGCGACATGCGCGCTCCCATTTCTTGAAAATCTGAGATAATCTCGGCGCAGCCCAGAGTACACCGAGTTTCGGTTTCAAGATGGCTGCCCAGTGCTAAGACTGTACGCGGTGCTGTGATATTTTACATTTTTAAGCACTTTAGTGCTGCTTGAGTCACCTTCGTAAGCTGTGTAAGTGTTATTGTAGTCGATAGATGTGTTGCTACGGTGAATGGCATACACTTGGAGCCGTCCGTAGTCCGAAAAAGCTAGCGCAAGAGCCACTTTCTTGGAGGCTTCCATCTTGGATCCGAGTTCGGCAAGTGGAATGCATCCGACTCGGTTTTCCTCGAGTTTTTAGCAGGTGTGACGTTGTCCCGAGTCCCGAGGATAATGGAACGCACGATCTGCCCCTGGCCCTCTTCAACTCTCTCTGGCATGATAAGCAAGCTCCCCCTTTGCTAAGAATCAGGAAGCAGGCCAGGCCATTAACATACCATAGAGCACAGCCCTGAGATAAACTGGTGAACCTAAAAATCACATCAATTGCACCAAAAAAATAGCTTGGTTACCTAATTAAAGATAAATAAACAAATAAGTAAAACGGTACAAGTGCCAGCAGAGCCGTACGCTGCACTCACCTGAGGACCCCAAGAAGACAGAGTGCTGCACTGCTTAAATAGAAAGACCCTGGCAGGTTTAATTAGCATGGCCTGCAGGAACAGGAAGCATGTCCTGCATGTCCTGCAGAAGTATGGAGGAGAAATGAACATGGTTGCCCTCTAGTGGCCAAGTAGACACATAACAAGTGGCCTACTGGCTTTGATAGCTATGCATCTATTCATAATTTCCATAAATAGTGGCAGTTGAATAATGTATGCTTAAAATATACCAAAAATTATAAATCTGTGTTCAGATGTAAACACCACACTCATGCCTCATGTGAATGAACAGTCTTAAGTCGCTAGTTGCGGCCTAAGCCTGCAAGGTGCTGAGCTTGACTCCAAAGGGACCAGAACGTGTGTGAAATAAAATCGATACGGCCTTCATCGTCAAGTTATTTTTCCATCGAAGGTGACTTTACGCTCGGTTTAAGGAATCTGTCTCCCGCAACATTTCCGGGGCTTGTGGGTGTGTTTCCAATTCTCGGCGTGAAGCAGCCAGGCCTTCTATAAACGCCACCGTGTCCACGAGGGCCGATCTCCCGGCACGCACCTCTTAGCCTCCAGGACCAGAAAGTACCTGATATCAGATGATATTTTTTAGGAGAGGACATGTTTGCGGATGATATGACATCACTGCGGCAAAATTGGGAGAGCAGAGATAAACCATGCTAAACTCTTAGAATTTCTTCAACTCACTGCTGACCCAGGGATATGAGCTGGTGACCGTCTGTTCACAGGCATGGTGTTATAGCAGCCTGGAGCAAACACACAAAGGGCACCAGGCAGGGCGCAGCCTAGATGGGGTACACTGACAGTGTTTACCACTACTCAAACCATCCTTAAACAACCTGATCTGACGGAGTAGCGGTCACACACATGGGCAGTCTTCATGCACAGGAAGAACATGCAAACTCTGGGGTGGGATTTGAACCCACAACCTCCATGGGACAAGAGGCAGCACAACCAGAGTGCAGTATTATTATTATTATGCATATAGCGTCCTGTGCTATATGTCATCCTCATAGCACACTCTGCACTGGCCTGCATTATTATGGTAATACATTAAACATCGTCGCAAATCTAGGGCCCCGATTTTCACATTATTGCATGGACGACGTAAGCGCAATGTCGGAAAGACGGATGGCACATTGGACGCGTTGCAAATGAGCGGGTTGACGCTTGCGTTCTCCTCGCTGAAGGCCAAGACAAATCGATGCAATTTTGACAGTGAGGGTCCCGGTTTGATTCATCAGCGGTTTGGAAATGGGAACAATATCTGGCTATCATTTTTGATAACGCCTCTGTAGAGAGACAGCGAAAGGATATTATGAGAGACATTCGCAGGATATCTCCCCTGGAAATCTTATTGGGGATAATGTCACACATGTCACTTGTTCAGATGTGATGCTTACAGTAATCTTGGGGTCTCAGATAAATTCCAGCTATCCACATATCAGGATTCATACATTTAGGCAAAAAAGCCAGCAATACATCATGGGAGTTACATGCAACACCAGCGTGGTGGCTTCGTGAGTGAATTAAAAATAGGGGCCTTCTTCTGCAATTTGTCTTTATTTAACATTATTTAATCCCAAAGATAATTTGATGTATTGCAGGTGGCTGAGTGGGTAGGGGGTGACCTTATGTTTGCATAAATTTTTTGGCATGGTTTTGAGCGGCTGGTGCAGGACCAAATGTAACAGATTAAGCAATTAGTTCCTGCTATTTATTCATTCTGACACACACAGATACACGCAAACACACACACGCACACACACATATCCCAGAATGCCTTGCATTTTCATACTTTTTGAATCAATTAAAGCAGAGTTAGGAGTTATGTTATAATAAAATATTCTGAACTGAAACGACTGATACAAGGTAAGTACATTTGAAATAAATTGAATACAAAGAGCATTAGGCACCACTAGACAGCCTATAATAACAGTAATTTTCAGGGTGTGAGAAGTCTGTAAAAATATCAGAGTGGCTTGTGTGAAGGGGTGGAGAAGGAGAAGAGGGCATGGTTTATAACAAATGTTTCACCCTCAGCCACTGGTTATGAGCTCAGCGGAGCAAAGGGGGGATGGGGGTCAGTAGCTATTTAAAAACATCGGATTGTGAAAAAAATTTGGCTAACTAGCATGTGTATGTGCCTGAGTTTTCACGGAAATAACCTCTGAAGTTATTATTCCATCTTGATTCATGAAAATATCGAAGATGCTTCCTCCTGGGGCTCAAACCTACAACCTCATCTTGATTCTCAAGGACACCAAAGATGGGCCTATGCTGGGACTCAAACCCACAACCTCACGGTTAGGAGTTAACTCATGTGAAGAGGCAGTGTACAATATTCCGGAAATAAAGAAGCAGGCCACCACTGCTGTAATGCAAATATGTCTTTGAAAATAAGTGCATGATTCACGGTTCCCAACTGTGCAAAATACCATTATGAAAATATCTGTCAAATGTCTTTTAAAAGGCAGTGTGCAAGACGACTTCAAAGGAGTCCCTCTTTAGAAGGGCCCCTGCCTCGTTTAATTTCATGAAATTAAAATCCCTTTAACTGTGATGCCGGCAGACCGCTCTGTGGTCCGGTAATAAGGCGATTGAAACGCCTGAGAGATTTCGAGACAGGTTGCTGCCTCAGACACCAGGGTCTGGCATCGCCATCCCACGTGCTGTCTGTTTCGGGGGAGGGGGCCTCGCAACAGGGACCGAAAACACGAGACAATTTCTCAATTCTTTTCACGACAGAATAGAAGATAATAGAAACAGGCATTTCATTTCAAAAAGGCATATATTCTCTTCATCCATCCATCCACCTATCAATCATCATCCATCCATCCATCCATCATTCAGTTCTTCTGTCTATCTATCTGTCTTCTAGGACAGGTTGTGAGCATATCGTATTCCATTTATATTCTTTCTTTTCCATTCTGCTCTTCCGGCAAGTTTCATTAAAGCAATTAAGCTGTCCTAAAACAGATTAGGGGGACCATTTTTCCCATTGCAATAATCGAGACATCCTCTTGGGCCCCATTTTGTAAAAACAAACAACCAAAACAAAAATCTCCTGCTTGTATTCCATGAATGAAAGGTACTGATATTCAACACGGCCTGAATTTCACAGAGATTAATGAGTCCTGCTCAGAAACAACACAAGTTTAAAGCTGCTCTCCATCTCCCTGTGTGCCATAACCCTTCGAACATCATGTACCACGGGCCATCCAATGAGACAGCAGATACACCGACGGAATTCTCAGTGAGGCCAGCGACCAGGAGGCCCTTTGCCGAATCACCCGGCTTTTGTTGACAGAAGACTTCAAGCCCGGTCTGAGAATTAGAGAACAGTTCCTGGTTTTGTTACCTTTCCTTGATAACCAGCCCATTTGTAAGCAAACCCGAAAACTAATATAAACATCTGGTAAATGTTTAGCTCTCAAACTGGCATGCAAATGCAGATTGGCACTGACTTCTGTGACTCAAAAATTACATTTAATCACCTTAAGCGGGGGAAACAGACCTCTAATGCGCGCCATCGTTTCAGCCCGGAGTGTGACAGCATGGCAAGCTGGGGGCCGATCCAGCGGATCCGCACTGACAGTTTAATTTCCATGTTCGGCGGGATTTGAATCATACATTTAGCAGTGGGGGGGTGGGGGGGGGGGCACAGAAATGGGCAGAAAAGCAGCCAAAGGCGGGGGGAGCCAGAATTGGGATGTTGCGTATTTACTGTTAATCTGTAGACGTATGAGCACCGTGGAAATGAAATTCTTAATCATGTTCGATTCACAATGAAGCAAACCTCTGCGAGACGGCAACTTCATTAGCAGCAGGTTGGTGCTCATATAGGTGACAAAGGCCTCTTATTTGCGCATCTTGAAGTGATATGACTCAAGCGACATGCATTGAGAGTAGCTCGCGTGATTATGCACACGGTCGTGACTCTCAAAAGTCCCCGGGCATTTTGTGAATCGAGCAATTACAATTACAATTAATACATTTGGCAGATGCTTTAATCCAAAAATTAAAGAGCAATTAATTGCTCTTCAGCACTGTTGCCTCACACCTGTAGGACCTGGGTTCCATGCGTGTGGAGTTTGCATGTTTTCCCCGTATTGCCTTGGGGTTTCCACCGGGTGGTCTGGTTTTCCCCCACGGGCTAATTGGAGTTACCAAATTACTAGTAGGTCTGTATGTGTGAGTAAGTGGTGTGTGAGTGTGCCCTGCAATGGGTGGTGCCCCATCCTGCATTGGTCCCTGCCTCGCGCCTATAGCCTCCAGGATAGCCTCTGGACCCCCCGCGACAAGTGGGTAGAGAAAATGGGTGGGGGCTTTGTTCAGAGAGCCAATGTGGGCTTTGAACCAGTGACCTTATGAACCAGCTGAGCCACACACCACATCATATTGAAAGTTTCAAGATGGAAATGCATTAACCCAACAGAGAGCAGTAGCTAATCAAGAGCACAAGATGGCATTAGAAATGGAACCCTGAACCCCTTCCGCCTGCTGTTGGTTTCAGTCCCAGGTTCCCTTATCTGCTTTCTGCTTCAATAGCTTCAGAGTGGGTAGGAGAGGGGTAAAGGACCTGAAGACTCCTACAAAAGGTTCAGAAAACCACAAATTCAGACATAAAATTAAGGAACCAAGTAGGTTGAGATCCACAAACATCAGCACTGACACCTGTGAAGTTAAGCAGGATTTTACACTGTGCCCGAAACCCAGTACAAATGATAAAACATACACAAACTTCAGTGTCACCTTATCAGTGTCCACTGCAACAAATATCCCCTAGAGCAGATCTGGGTTCAGATCGGGTTTCAAAGATGCCAAAATCATTGGTCAAGTTAGAAATAATAATAATAATATTTTTTTAAATGGCTTAAACTGTTACTGAGCACTGCATTAGGGGTAAAATGTGCCCACAGTGTAATGGCTAGCTCTGAGAAGCCTACAAAGCTTACCCAGGCTGTTTGTTAACTCAACTTACCGCTATCAGATATAAAGCACTTCAACTCAGGAAACAAGGAGAATTTCCCGCTAGTGCATTTTGCAGCCATTATATGCACGCAGAAACTCAGTGGAGGGAAGGAATGGCAAAGCATTGTGAGGCATAAGCCTCATGCTGGTCGGGGGGAGAAAGGTAGAGCTGAACATTCAGGCCGCATGATACAGAGGGCTTCTCAAGGCCATCAGGGGGTGTTAGCAGACGCGGGCTGCCTTGTTGGCCTTTCTGTTATTTTTAACCATTGGTGGCTCTGGGGAAAATGAAAGCCACACCAATCAGAACGTAGATCAATCTCTAACAAGATCCAATCGTTATCGCTGGGGCCCCCTGTGGCGTACAGCTCCTCACATCCACTCAAGACTTAACGAAGCTTAAACAAGCTTGTGGATAGGATCGATCAGTGACTGACTTTGGCACGTCTTGTCTCTTAAAGCTTTTTTTAAAGACTTTTGGGAGAATGTTGGCAATGAAACAAATGTCAGCTACACGTTTAATGAAATAAGTTCCGTTGATAATTAAAGTTAGCAATGAAAATTTAGTTGAAAAGCAATCCGATCACTCATAAGCAAACTGGCAGAAGTGGTTCTGAAATAAATATTTAGTGACCCACACAAACACCCAGCTAGCCCTAAATAACGTATTTAACTGTGACCAGTGGTAACATAATTGTTCCAGATATGTGACACTGAAATAGTTAAAAAAATAATGACATTAATCCCAAATGTGGCACCCACGTCGCCCCAAACATACAACCAAATGTCTCCAATTCAAATCATTGAAATAAACCAGCCAATCATGGCATGGTGCTCTTAAGCTGAATAGATAGCTGCATAACACATGCCGTAATTAAAAATGGAGAGTACAGTACGACACATTTTCTTGGTTGCAGTGACTGTGAATTTCAATAAAGTCTGACGTTCATTCAAAAATTCTGCAGCAGAATAAATGATGTTGAGGGTCATCAATAACGTTATAGGAATTTGGATTACTATAAAAATCATAACTGTAATAATTAATTAATACAACAGTACAGAGGAACGCATTTGTCAGAAGACAGAAGTACCAAAATATTTCCAAGTGGTGTTTATTTAAGAAAACGGTGTTTATTACATCACCTGAAACGCAAAACTCCATGTTTAGCCCTAATTTTTTTTCTTGTTTTTTCTGTTTTTTACAACAAGTACAACCTTGTACAGTCGTTTGTCGGAACCGCGATGTCTGCTGCCTGATGGGACGTGAATAATTACAAAAAACCTCAAGTGTCTGTCAAGTTAACGAAAAAGAAGAATTCTTCATCCTCATCTTTGAATGCATCAGTCAGTAAGCAAGTAAACCATTAAATAGACAATAAATAAATAAATACATAAATAAATAAATAAACAGATAAACAAATAAATAAATAAATAGTCAAATAAATTAGCAGATAAACCTTAAAATATCTTTGGCCTAATTAGGGCCACCGCATCCTTCCCAGGCACCTTTATTTAGCAGTGTTAATTAGCGATGGTACTGCCTGCTGCTAACTTTTCTCCACGTTTCTGTCAACCCCAAATTCCCGCCTTTTTTATGTGTGCTTGGGGCCATGAGCCAAAGGAGAATCTGCGCTATAACAAAAAAAAAAAGTGTCTGTGGGAAAATAAGGAAAATCGGTCTCTTGAGGCACTTTAAAATGAGATTAAGGATCCTTGCATTCAGTTCCAGCCACGAGCCTTACTGGCACATTGGCCTACATTACCGAAAAATCGGAAAACCGAAAAACCGGAAGGCTGGCTCTTCGTCCTCTGGCTCTTTCTCCTCGAATTTCTCCGAGACGCCATCTCAAGAGTGAGGAGAGTGATAATATTCCTTAAAGGAGAAGCCAGTATTAAATAAACTGAAAACGAATCTGCCAAAAATAAAAAGAAATGATAACAACAACAGAACGATAAAAATGAACGTAAAGGTGCCGGTCTCTGATGTTAATGCTTGCTGTCTGTTGGCTCCGACTGGGAGTCCTGCTCTCCGAAAATCCCCGCGAGTGTCTTGAAGCGCGGCCCCCACTCTCGGAGGTCATCGCAGTCCTCGTCGGCCTCCCCCGCCAGCGACTCGATGGAGCTAAGAGACCCAGCGGTGGAGCCATCACCCTCGTAGGCGTACGTGGCTAACGAGTCGTACGGCGGCGCCGACCCATCGATGTCGCTCTCCCTCAGTCGCTGTTGGATGAAGTCGCAGATGTCAGCACCATCCTGAGAACCAAGGGCCGACTTTGGGCGAGGGGCGGACTCGGGCCTGACGTCCCGGCGGGACGGGGCCTCCTTCACGGTCTTGGGGTTCCTTAGGGCGCCCATGTCGAAGGCCTGCGTGTCCTCCTCGCCCCCGCCCTCGTCGTCGTAGTGGATCACGTTGTCTCGGATATCCTCCTTGGAGGTCATGAGGGTCTCCATCTTCTTCTGCCGCCTCAGACCCACATAGAGGACGACGATCACTGTGGATGAGCACAGGGTGGACAGGCGTGGTCACACACACGTGCGTTTCGGGGACAGGATCCTTACCAGCACAACCCGCCAACAATACCTTAGGTCCACATATTTTTCAAATCAAATTCATCCTACACAGTTATCCCAAAAAAAGTGCATAGGTGTGTGACCCTGCGCTTGAGGGACCTTGATGGAAATTCAAGATGTCACCCAAGGGGTGGGAGGAATGGAGTTGTCTGCAAGCTATTATCGAACCCCCCCAAAACAGCTCCGGGGATGCCCCTGCTGTTTCTTTTTGTTTGTTTGTTTTTGTTGATTTAGAAGGCACGGCGGCTCCTGGATGCATTGCTATCTACCTCAATCTTGCATTTTTTGCACAGTTGCTCTGCTGCTATAAAACAGTATCTGTCATAATACTGTATTCATTCAAACAAGTACTGCCACTGCTTCTGTTCTCTCCTGTAATATTGCATCGTTGCTCATGTGTTTATCTTGCACTCTTGCACTCTGTATAAGCGAGTTGCGCTTGCACTTGCAAAGTCTTGTGTTGTAACAGTTTTTGTTCTTTGTGCTGCACCACGGTCCTGGAGGAGCAATGCATCATTCGAATGCGTACCGCATAAACAGCTGAAAGGACTGAAACCCTACTTGGTTTGGCTTGACTTGACTTGAAATCAAATCTCTGCAGGGTCTTGAGACAGTCCAGCTTTCCTTCCACTTTCAGTAAGCTCAGACATTAGATGAAATGACTGATTTTTATTCTGGCCACACACAGCCATTTAATATCCACCTTCGCAATGACTCAGCTAAAGAACTCTATTGAACGAAATGTCGCAATAATACATCTTGCAGGCTTTTAAATCGCCTCCACTCAGGTGTGACATCCGCCTATCTGTTTGTTTCTGTCCTTGAGCAGCATCTAGTGGTGACTGTCATAGCATTTTATATTTTACTAATATCATCATAGCTTGTGCAGCAATCTGTCTGGTTGGCCTCTGTGTGTGGGCCTCTCGTGAACTGAGAAAAAAACAGTGCTGGCTATTTTTCAGGGTGCATTAAAGCCACGATACGTATGAAATAAACGGGACTGGCGACCTAAATCAGACAATTGTCTCCTAGCTGTGTTCCGACACTTAGCCCAGCAGAAACCTGTAATTATGGGAAAGGGTCACCAGGAAAATGCAAGACAATGATCCCAAGTGTGTGACTCCCACCTGACCCCTCCGCCCCCAAACTCAACCACTACACGCCTCATCTCTGGATGCAGTTGGATCGCTCAAGCAGCCAGCAGGTTAAAATTGCAAACAGCTAATTAAACGGGCATGGATCAGGAGGCTGCTCGCCTGTTCCTGTCGTGGGGATGAAAAATACTGGCCTGGGAAATTTAATTCTGGTTTAATTTGACACCATCACATGAAAGTGAGCGGTTGCACCAGCGACTTCCTGTCTCCACGTTACTTCATTCCTGTACTCACCCTTGTCTATCCTACACTCCAGCACAAAGATATTTATTAGGGAGACACTAATTCACTGGCTATCTGGCCAGTGGGTTTTTGTACCTGGGCGGGCTGTCATACAGACATGCTTACGGCAGCCTTTAAGGATAGCTCCCAGGTACACACGGCTAGCTGGAAACTTCATGTAAGTGCCAGTCTTTAGCTTCTATGCAATATCTATGTGACCTCGTATTCCCACACAGGGATGAATCTAGGTGGCACGGTGGTGCAGTGGGTAGCACTGTCGCCTCACACCTCTGGGACCGGGGATCGAATCCGGCCCAGTTCCATGTGTGTGGAGTTTGCATGTTCTCCCCGTGCCGTTGTGGGGTTTCCTCCGGGTACT
>JAODKL010000081.1:19072653-19085904 GCA_026780765.1 Petrocephalus schoutedeni | reverse complement strand
GTCATGTGACCTGCAAGTTTACAGGCTTAGGGTTAACAGATGACGATGTGACCTTTTGCTGACTTACAGGGTTAGGGCTGGGATCAGAGTTTACAAGATGGGAACCCTGCAGAGATGATTGTGTCAGGCAAGCTTATCTTTGGCGTCCTACCTGTTTTGGCATCCACAGAGAAGTAGGGCTGCCCGTGCAGGATGCTGTAAACCACCCGGGCACTGTTCCCGTACGTGGGATCATCTGCGTCTGTGGCCGTCACCTGCGTCACGTAGGTACCTGAGCAGTACACAACAGGAAGTGTGAGTTTAACCGCTGAAAGGGGTAACAGAGGGACACAGGAACCATAACCCTAAAATCGTCCTTGAACTGATGGATGATCAGTCGATGCATTCAGAATGTAATTACATTTCTGAGCAGCAGGTGGTGCAGCGGTTATGGAATCAGTTCATATCCCAAAAGGCAGGTTTAACATCGAGCTGTTTTTGATGTGGTAATCGGTAAGCGGACACAGATGTGCATCATAACAGTGGGGCACCCGGATTTGAGGAGGAAATTTTTCAGCTAACAGTTCACCACCCAGATCATTCTGCATGTAGGTGTCCGTTTTGAGTGGGAGAGGAGCGCCACTCATGCAAGATGTTTAGCGGAGCCATCACATAACAGCCCGCCTACTCAGCTGATCCCGGATATGCTGATTGGCTGAGACGGGGGGCGGTGTCGATAGTGGATGAGTCAGCAGTTGGAGCTTATGAGGCATGTTCAGTGGATGACGCCGGATGACGGGCTTTAATGTTAAAATGAGTGTGCAGTGCTTCAACACCTCACACTCTATCTTCGATCTCCAGACGCCGTATTTCATTTTAGTTTATTTAGCTGACATTTTTATCCAGAGCGTCATACATTTTTGAGAAATCAGGGTCAGACAGTCCCTGAGCAATTAGAGGTTAAGGACCTTGAGCAAGGGCACAGAAGTGACATCACCCTGCCAATCCTGGGATTTGAACCGTCCAACAGATAGAGAGTCCCATCCCAAGAGGAAGTTATGTAACGTCTGGAGGCAATTACCATCAATTGAGAGATGCCCCGCCGGTAACACTGAACTCCCTGAAAATGTCAGTCGTGAGCCAATGAGTAACGAGAACCACCTCCACCCCCCCGCCACCCCCAAGGTACAAGCTGACAGGTCAATGCGGCACATCCATCTCCCTTGAAATAAAAGCCAGCCAACACCGGCAAGCTCGGCAGCCGGTGTGGAATGAGCTGAATGCTTAAGGATCG
The DNA here is from genome assembly GCA_026780765.1 of Petrocephalus schoutedeni. Taxonomy (NCBI): domain Eukaryota; kingdom Metazoa; phylum Chordata; class Actinopteri; order Osteoglossiformes; family Mormyridae; genus Petrocephalus; species Petrocephalus schoutedeni. The sequence goes on along the minus strand of JAODKL010000081.1, from coordinate 19,084,631 downwards.
GGGGATAATATTTTATCACGGGACGCCACGGCAACGAGAGCAGAGTTAGTATTAACAGAATATCCGGGGGCCCGGGAACAGCAGAAGATGGATAATTGTGCCAGCTGCACGGAGCATGATTTCAGTGCCATGTGCACGGCGGCAAACCCATGCATAATGCTCGCCCAGCCCTTCGCGCATTTCCTTAAACATTATTGATCTCAATATGCAATCATTCTCTGCAAATTGCCCCACAGGTGGTGTAATTTATCTAAGGGCCATTCTTCTGCTACTGCCCATTTACGCCGTGCAGCTGTTTGAACATGCTGTGTGTGTGTATGTGTGCGTCTATGTCTAAGTCTCCTTTTTTTTTTCCCCCCAAGATTTACGTTCTGCCTGGTGCAATTTTTGACAGGGACGGGGAAGCCTGGTCAGACTGCTGAAAAGTACACGTGCAAGTGAGGCGTGAAAACGGGCACAGTAAAAGCCAAGCACGTGTAGCCCCCATCTATGACCTTCGGTGCATAATGCCAAACCTCGCAGGCAATGATCACGGCAACCACTCCCCCCCAGTGCCACCCCTTCGTTCAGGGTCTTGTTTTCTAGACTGCAGGAGGCTGGCCATGAAAATGACAGTGACAAAAGCAGCTGTGAGGCTTTCTCAGGCTCTGCCATGGCCTCTCGTAGGAGAGGGAGGACCCAAAAAAAACCTCCTTTCCCTTCAGGCTTTGTGTGAGAACAGAAGATCCATTCAAGTATTTTGAAGCTGAATAAAAAACACACAAACACAAAACCGGGAACCGAGTCTCTGCATCTGCCACTTATTTGATACTAACCAAAGTCCAAAAACACAGAACCAAACAGCATCCAGAGATCCAAACCTACATGGTAGGAGAGATTACTCATGCAAGGCAGTGCGTCATAGGAACCTCAAACCAAATGAACGTGAAGTACGGGAAATGGACAGGTCTATGCTACTGGAAGTAACATTGCCAATGTGATTTAATAAAACACCTTCGCTGGAGTTTAAATTTTTACCTGTAATCATGAGATAAATTCACCTGGCCCCATATTAATTATAATATAGCCTCATCTGTGTTTTTTATCAGCATCAATGTATGGCTGTTTCTCTGACCAGGAGTATGATTCAGGATGGAAACTGCTTGCGGGGAGGTCAGGGGGACTTGAGCAGCAAAGCAGGATTACTCATAAAATATCAGAATCATAACAAAACAATGATAAATCTAAAACAAACTACAAGTAACACTATCTCCTTGTACAGTTGAACAATACTGTGTATTCACTACATTTGCGATTATTATGTGTTTAGGTTTACTGTCCTGAAGCACTTATTGAGTTGTGAGTCAAATAATTAATTCAAAGACCGAAATATGAGATTTCTTTGGGATGACAATCGTTTCCAGCTACACTTTTGCCGTTTAGGTTACGGCAGGGCCAAGCGGGGCCTGTTCGAATGTTTGCCATCACACAGAGCACACGGCCGTATAATGCAGAAGCTTGCTTTTCCTCTGGGCATTCATTATTTCCTCCGTCTCCTAGAAAGGTCTTCAAGGTCAGTGTTTATGGGCATGAGTGCATCCCCCGTTCACGCGGCAAGCGCTGCTATGTCCCAGATCAGGAGTTTCCAGGGTTTTCGGGGGTTCGAATAATGTGGAGATGAACAGGCAGACGTGGTTTTTTGGAGGGAAAGCGGGAGAAAGCCATATTTTACCTGAACAAGCTCCCTGTGGACACTGCACTGGACGTGTGATAAAAAAAATAACAGCCCACGCGAAATGAATTGTTCTTATGTATTCTGTTTTACAAGCAGCCAAAAATGTGATACACAAACGAGGACACCCCCTGACAAGAATTTGTCCCGGGGGGGTGGGGGGGGTTACCTTTTAAATCCACAGCCACAAAGCTCGTATGACTCATCTCTGACTCGTCTGTGAATCGTCTGTGCCTGCCAGACACAACTCTCAAAGCACACTTCTTCTTTGCTGATGTTATTGTAACCAGCCCTGCCATCTGACCTGAAGCACATTGCCTGTTTATGTCTAGCTTATAATTAGTTTAATTAGCATTGTATGGTTTTATATGTTTACTATCTCATTTCATGTGATTCTGGTTGCTTATTATATAAATCTGTTGAAATATATTTATCAGTGCATTTGTCAGTGCATTATTACTGTTTTTTATCGTTATTTTTTATCTTTTATCATTTCGGTCACATACACTTTTAACTCAGTATCTTTCAGTATCTCAGTATAACCGGTTAAGAAAACGGCGACTGAGGGCGCAGCCCGGCCTGGCCGGACCCCAATATGAAGGCTGGCTCCTCATCGCCAGCCACGAGCGAGCCCACCCCCTCCCCGCCCCGCCCCGCCCCTCCCTGTGCCTTGAGCTTTCTCACGCATAATCGACTCTCCGGCGGACACGGGCGAGCGCCTAACCAGAGAAGGAGGCTGGGGCTTCCTGTGACCACAGCCCACCTGACCGGCGAGCAATTAAGTCAATCGATACTCCACAGAACGGGCACAGTGCCAGCCAGCCAATGACATGCCATTTGGGACCGGGACATTTCTGGAGGTGGTGTTGGCTCCGGGACACTGCTTTTGGGTAAAGGGGACGTGGCGAACAGGGCTTTGGTTGCTTCTGATAGTCAGGATGGACTGAAACTACAGGGCGCTGGCTTGCTACACCCGTTTAATCATAGCACTGTAACAAAAATGCATTACTCTGAGCACGTTCCTCTTTATTCAGTTCTATAGTTCATTTGCTTAGCTTAATTTTTATAACCTCTATATTTGACTGTATATTTCAGTCTATGCCTTTTGTTCATGTCTCAGTTGTAACTTTACCTCTATGTATGACCCGTAGATGACAATACAAATACCTTCAATTTTCTAGCTAATGATCTTATCAAATGTCTTTCAGCCGACTGGCTTTCTTTCTTTCATTTCTTTGTCTTTCATTTTCCCTGTTTCCCTGTTCTTAATGATGATGAAGTGTGTCACAACACACCCTTTGTGAAGCATTGTGGGGTGACTCTGTGGTGAAAGGTGCTATATGAAATAAATTTAATATAAAAATGAATTGAATTGAATTGAATTGAATTGAACTGAATTAAATTGAATTGAATTTTCAGTTCATGTAGATTAGGTAAAGTTACTCAAAGACTAATAACAGGAGAAGTGAAATGAAAATAAATGGATGGATGGAAGGAAGGATGCATGGAATCCAGTGAAATGGTAGTGCTCCAGCATGACCTGAGCTGAGATCTCAATCTGCAGAATTTGCCTGTCCATTTTAAGGAACGTGTTTGGGACTACAGGCAGCCTCCAGAATGGACAGAATGTGTGAGCAGCCCCTAGGAGAGACATGAGCAGTGGGCAAGGCCCCTTTAACTCTCTGGCCAGAGAGGTGGGTAAGTAAGCAGACACATATATGCTCCTGATTGGACAGAAAATCCACAGCTAATCAGATTGGCCGTGACTTGTCAAGGTAGGGACCGCAAACTGTCTGTGGTTGGGTGGCACGATACTGTTCTAATCAGGCAAGGTTTTTGCTGTGCTACATGACGACCACTAGGTGGAATGGTGGTTACGATGCCATTGGCCATTCAAACGTGATGCAAATTGCTTCGGAAATTAGCCATATACCTGAGTTAAGGCTGCAGTCGCATACTGAGTTTGTGTCGGAGTATGTAAATTATTAAACTAAAAAAACAAAGACACTGTAGAGCTAATTTGCCGTGGTGGGGCTGTAGACATGTCTATTCGCCCACTTCGATGGCTTAAATCACAGATCTGCCAGTACTTCGTGCAGGGGTCAATAGGAGGGACTGCACAATTGGAGAGTAAAGACCATCTCAGAGGTTATTACCAGAATCTGTTGCTCACAGGAATGTGTGTGTGTTGGGCGGGGGGGGGGGGGGGGGGGGGTGTTGAAAAAAAGAATATATATATATTGGTTTACACAAGGGGGAGACGTTCTTCCCGAATTGTAGGAATCGTGTTTTCCCTGCAGGCAAATGATAGCTCCATCTCCGAAGGCGTACACATGCGGAGGCGAGATAAGCCAGGGAGCAGTGCCTCTGCCCATCTTTTTTTACATGCCACCCGTAACTTTTCAATTCCCTTTGTTTCAATTTTCCGCCCGCAGGTCGTTCTGCACGAGTGGGGAGGCATGCACTAAACTAAGATTACGACCTTGCGAGCCAACAGCCACGCCTGGGCAGTGAACGGCGATCAAATAAGATCTCAGAAGACTGAAAACAAATACATGTCTTACAGATATTTCATGTTAGAGGTTTATGGGATTTTTTTTTCCAAACCCTAACATCTACCCATCATCCAATCAGGTACTGTATCTTGGACAGGGTCATGTGGGAGCCTGAAGCCAATCCCAGGCAGTACGGAAGACTGACAGATACACTGGATGGGAAGCCAGTCCAAATTTACAGGCAGATGTTTGGACGCACATGTACATTACTGATTGGACAAAGAAACTCAGTGTTAATCTAATTGGCTGTGGCTGCGTGACAAGTAGCCTATGACTTGAGAGTGGAAAGACCACAACCTGTCCATCACTGGGGAGTGCAGCTTCGTTTCAACTGGACAGAGATTTTTCCGCAGAGCTGCATAACGACCAGTAAGTGGCGTGGCAGTTTACGATGCCATTGGACATTCAAAATCAGCGTAAATTGCTATGCTAAATAGCCATCTGCCGGCCTTAATTTCACAGCTACATAATGAGTAGGTGTCGGATGAGTGAGTAAACGATCAAACAGAAAAAAAAAACGAATGCATCGCAGTGCCAATTTACCTTTAATGTGTGTACTTAGATCTCAGCCAAACGTATCGTGGAGCGGGTGCTGGTTCAATTTCGCCCAACCTCGACCCGAACCTAACATCGCTCTGCCGACTGCAAATTTAATCCAATTTCATCTTCCAATGCCGAGATGAGATGTGGCTGCCGCAGCGATCTTAAATTTGTTTAATCTTGAATCGATTTCTCGCCCTTGCTAAAAGCATGGGGCCTTGACACGCGGACGCAGGGCATGAATAAGCAAATGTGGTGCTCTCCTTTCCGAGCGCTCGCAGTGGCTATATTTCCGACATTTCTGCCACAGGCAGCCCGGGGACACATTGCTATACGAGATGCCATTTGTGCTGAGTCCCTGTCCTTTCTACAACCACCACCACCGATCAAGTTTCCCCGGTGGCCTCCGTACTGGGTTCAGGTCTCATGACACCCATCAAACTCCGGGTGAAGGACACTTCCAGGGCTGCATATCGGAAGAGGCACCTGAACACCGGTTCTCGATGGCCCCTAACTAGCTACAGTCTGGCTTGACTCTCTAGCTATTTATTTAGTGTCTGAAACATCAAGGGGGGGGGCCCTGTTGACCACAATCCGTCACTACATCACATAAAAATAAAATACCGGGTATATAAATAAACCGGGTACATAAATAAACACCGGGTTCCTTAATTAGGACAAGTTGAATCAGCAGGTTCTGCAGTTAGCTAGCTACATTAGTTAGTGACCAGTTAGCTAGCTACTTTCTTCTGACTATACTAACTAGCTTTTGATCTCATTTTTAAAACATCTCAAAAACAAGAATCGCCACCCCCTCAAAAATGGGAAACTTCAGTAAGAAACTGCAGGGAGGTTCTTTGTGGTTCCGTGTGGGTTCCGGTTCTGGCTTCCAGCCACGGGATCGGCTAAATGCTTAAATTAGAAAGGCTTATGTAAACAACGCCGGGAACAACAGTAACACATGACATTCAAGTTAATGAGGTAACTCTGAGGCAGGCTGAAACCCCCCACCCCTTGCGGCCCGGCAGGAGCGCCCCGATCGCTGATTAAACGCCCCGTAAACGGGACAGGCGGGGCGAGGCCACGTTAATTGCGGATAATTTAATCACGGAACATCTGTCTGGTTGACGTCCGCTTTACGGTCCCTTCAATGCTATCAGGAGGCTGGCACGCCGATCGCGCACTGCCCGTACACACAGGCAGGGGGCGCTGTGATTTTATTACAGCGAAATCCAATTAGTGGCTCTGCATTGCATGAAATGCTAAATCACCCGCCAGCTTTTCTTTTTTGTTTTTCCCGGAAAATCGTCTACATAATCAGCGCAGATTCTGCCACGGGCCCTCGTCCAGATGTGACCAGCCGTAAAAGTGTTTTCATGCATATGTAGATCCAGCCCCCGGGTGCAATTATCCTGCTAATTCTCCCAGGCAACAGGACTCCGCGGACCAGCAGCTCGTCCGGCTTTGTCCGATAATCCCCAGTGCCCCCTTCAGGCTGCCCTTTCCGCCTTCGACGAGTGGGGCTCTAGTAAAGTTCCCACCACCAAGGTACAAAGTAATTTCTGTCCCTTCCCTCAGCGAACAAGATTTGAAAAAAGAGGAAAAAAATAGCTTAGTTAAATTATCTGGGAGAGGATGGCCATGTGGCTCCAAACGTGATGATATTCGGGAGAGCAAGCCCGAGACGGTGAATGAGAGGAGGGGGGGTAAAGGACTTTATTTACAGAGATCAACAAGCTCAACGAGGATCTTCTGATAGTAATTGCGGCTGCGGTAAACGTGCTGTCACACCCCCGCCATGCGCTTAATGCACACACGCAGCTGCAGTGGTGTGGCCCCCAGCGGCAGGTGTGGCCCCCAGCGACAGGTGTGGCCCCCATCGACAGGTGTGGCCCCCAGCGACAGGTGTGGCCCCCAGCGGCAGGTGTGGCCCCCATCGACAGGTGCGGTCCCCATCGACAGGTGCGGCCCCCAGCGGCAGGTGCGGCCCCCAGCGGCAGGTGCGGCCCCCATCGACAGGTGCGGCCCCCAGCGACAGGTGCGGCCCCCAGCGACAGGTGCGGTCCCCAGCGACAGGTGCGGCCCCCATCAACAGGTGTGGCCCCCAGCGGCAGGTGTGGCCCCCAGCGACAGGTGTGGCTGGGGCCAACAGCAGCACTTCGCAGGGTTACTTTCTACATCATCAGCCCCCACCAAGGCATCTCGGCTTCACTGACAGTGTCCAGATGACGATCAGATTCCGAGGTTCACACTTTATTTCTCACATCCGCGAAACATTCACTGTATATCTACGTAGCGATATGCTTTCCCACCTGCCTGGAGAGAAATACGCGATACAAAGAAAAACCAAACAAAATAAAACGATTAAAATAAGTCAGGGGAAGTGACCTACAAGCCTTTCCGAGCCAAGCGTGGAGTAAACGCGGTGTAAGAGCTGGCCGATTCTCTGGCTCCATAGCCGTGTGCTTCCCAAGCATTAACTCTTACTTACTTTGAAATTTTAGGTTGGAGAATTTGAGAATTCAACAGTACCATTGTATAAATAAGATGCAAATAACAATAAAATGATGCGATTATACTTTATTGATCCCCGTGGGGACCTTCTCTGTTCGACCACGCCGCCTTCCACTCCATGAGACACAGAAGTGGGAGAGAGTGAGTCTGGCTGTGAGGAGCAGCCACCTGCAGCGGGTCCCGCTGAGCTGGGGAATAAAGACCTTGCTCTGGGTCCATGGATACGTGGCTATTCTGTCAAAGCCGGTCTCAAATCAGTGACTTTACGATCTCAGGCGCAAAGGCTTAGCCCTCTGAGCCAGAGGCTGGCCATTTGTAAAATGAATAAATGAAATGAATTCAAACCAAAATAATAAGTATATAGAGCAGGGAAATCAGTAGCTGTGAAAGGAAGATGTGCAAGTGTGGGCAGGTGGAAAGTGGTGATGATGGTGATGAAGATTGCACTGATGCCTATGGTCTTCACCGCACACTGCCCTTACCCACGGGCGACATCTCGGGGACACTGGCCACGTAGGGCCCCTCCTGAAACTTGGGCTCGTTGTCGTTGATGTCCTGCACCTTGATGATGAACTCGGACTCGGGTTCGAGCGGCCGGCCCGTGTCCACGTTGACGGCCTGAGCGCGGAGCGTGTAGAAGGCCTTCTCCTCGCGGTCAAGGCTGCGCAGGGCGTGGATGTCGCCCGTGGTCTGGTCGATGGTGAAGATGGAGCCGGCTCCCTCCCCGGATAGGGTGTACATCACGCCACTGTCGCCCTTGTCCAGGTCCGTGTGGAGCTGTGAGGAGGAAGGCAACGCAACAGACAGTCAAGGTACCTGTCCTTCCAACCTGGAACAGTTACGGGTTTTTAGTTCGGTTTGCGAACTAAAAAGCTCTCAACTGAAACACTCAAATTTCACAAAAAAATAGACCCTCCTATATCAGCGAAAGTGTTTTATGTTCACTTGAGGTGGCTTTCGTGGAGCATCAAAAAAGAAGTAATTAGCAAAACAGAACAGAATTTGGGAATTACAGTAGCAGGTATGTTAGACGCCATGACTGTATCTTCTGGAGCTATTGACTTGTGGAAAAGCCACTCCACGCTGAGGGACATAGATCTTAATCTCGCGAGATTTTAAATGGCAAGTATAATTCACAAGTATTATTTGCAGCTTAACTGTCCTGTGCTGTACAATGAGGGGGACACCCCCCCACCACAACCGCTCCGCATACAAAAAATGTGTCATCATAAAATGACCATCTTACAAGATTCAGTAGCACTTCCCCCCTTGTCCACAAAATTACAGTCACTACCCCACATTCGATAAGTATTACATTGGCCATGCTCCCCCAGGCAAGAATTTTTACTGTTACCCATCATGCTCCCGCTGACCACCAGGGGGAGCCCCCCCAAGGCCCCTGAAAGCTGGAGCCCTGCACTGACCTGCTTCCATACCGAGTCTCCCAGGCCTTTTCTCTCCACCTGTGTACGTTTCCTCTCCTTCGTTCCCTGTTATTAACATCTATCAAGCGTTCTTTTCCTTCTTCTATTCATCCCCCTCTTCCAACCGTGACCTGACTCGCAGTTTCGTCACAACCCCCGAAATGACATCCGGAGAGACTCGGCTTTTAACGGGCCCCTCACTTTGAATGTGATCCCCCCCAAATAAATGCCCACCTTTAGGGGTAGGCATCGATGTGCTCAGGGTCGGCCCGAGCCTTTAGGGGGCCCTAAGCAGAATTTGATTTGGGGGGCCCCCTGGTGGTGTGGGGGCCCCAAGCAGCCGCTTAGGCTCTGGATGTGCTGGGCTGGCAGGCATGGTGGGGTGGGGGGGAATCGGGACCTCGGCTCTTTCACTCCGGTTTGTTGAAGGAAACTCTAATTGCGGGACACTGGAGGTAGAATTTCACATCGTCAAATTTCCGTACAAGGTCAGTGCTTACAGTACACAAAGAGAGTGATACCAGCTTGCGGGGGGGGGGGTGTCACAGGCACACACTCTCATACACACACACACACTCGGCATAACCCTCGCCGACATACTTAGCAGATACAATTTCACACCTTGTCCTTTCACTGGCTACTTTTCAAGACTTTATAACTGCAAAACCTGCTGGCTGCCCTGCAATCCTGATTATAAAATTGATTTATTATTGATGCGCAGGTACATTTACGGCCCATCAAAAGCAGATCGGCATCGCGTGTCCTGCGGCAGCCACTGCGGTGAAACGGAGAGAGCCTGCCTCATGTCATAACCTGGATTTCCTCTATTACACCGTCCATCGGGCTCGTATGATTCACATCTGGATGGTCTCTGCGCCCTTTCCCTGCAGGATAATTTACATTCCCTTCAACATCTCTGTCATGGTATTAATAAAGTGTCACCCTCTCACTAATATTTGGTTTGACCTTTACCTGTTATCTCATACCGTAGCTACAAACACCGTGTGCCCCCCTCGCTGATAATCAATTACTTAGTACTTCTACCGATTGCATCCTTATAAGTTTTAATTGGGCCACAGCTCGTTCTTATGCCTCTTTATTCCGTTCAGTAATTAGTTTGATGCACAGTACCTCGGAGGCCTCACTGGAAAGAATGTATTTTTAGTGACATTACGAAAAAATATGCAACAAAGGAAGATTTTTTCGGCTAGCTAGCTAACAAAGTCTGGGTTTGTTTAGAATCACATCCTGAGTAATCCTGAAGCACTCATTTCCACGGTACGCCTTAACCCAGATGGCATCTATACCCCACGTTAATGAAATGCATGTTGGATCTCCTGAATCATTCAGGGAGGGGGGCATGATGTTCCCTCTATGACCCCTCAGCTGACAGAGGGACATAAAAATCCTTAACTGGATCACAGACGTAAGATAAGAGCAAAAATGACAGTGAAGCGGCAGGACGCAATTCTCCCATGTTTAAGTGTCAGGAAAGCAAGCGGAGAATAATGTCAGTAGCGGTAATTAGGCGAGATCCCGCGACCCCCTGTGGCGTTTGCGCAGTAACAAAAGGGCCTCGCGGCGAGATCGCACTCATTATTCGGGAAGGAGAGGGGGTGGGGTGAGGTGCCAGCGAAAAAGGAAAGCTGGAGGTGAATTTAGACAGGTCCCGAGTCCCCAGAACCACTGGCGTAAGTAAAACACGGCAGACTCACAGCAGGGCCAGTTCCGAGATTTTTCCACCAGGGGTACAGTGGCGCCGCCCTACAGGAGATTAACGTGTCACACCATGCGTCTTGTAACCAGCAGACTGTTGGTTTTAACAGCAGACTAATTATTCTGCATGTTAACAGGACTAAAGAAATAAATAATGCAACAAATCAGTTAATAACTTCAATAAAACGATAAAAGGAGGGGGGGCAGATTAGCTTCATCAAAAATTCCATTAGGAAATTGTTACCAGTAGCAATCAGTCATAGAGGACGATTCGGCACCAAAATAGATCCACGCGGGTGCTTTTTATAACATCCCGGTACAGAATGAGTCTTGGGTCTTGCGGCCCCATCACGCGTGCCCAACGTAAGTGCCTATTTCGCGAACGGGAGCCCGAAATCCAGGAGGATCTGAGATTCCGTGTCGTTTTGAGGTTACGGCGGGCAGCAGGGGAGGGGCCCTGGATGCAGAAAGGGCCAAAAAAATGACAGAAGGTAATAAAAAGGTTCAGTGTTCTGGCTGCACCATCGGCACGGATTCACAGGCCGGCCACCGTAGCCGAGAATGTGGGGGGTCAACACTGCTTCAACATTTAAACAGATATTGAGAATCAGGCCCAGGTAAATACATTAGTAAATGTGAAGCCCAGGAGAGGATTCTCACTTAGGTTTAAACAGAGTGGCTTTGCTTTGCAAATGCGTCCCAGCTCTTGTCAGACAGAGAGCCACGGAGACAGGCAACTCTTCTGCGGAACGGAATCAGGCTCCCTCAAGTTGGGAGAAACATTCAAATTTATGGCATTTTCTTAGTTTAGGGAACAGCCTTGAATTTGAAGCAAAGTCAACACTCCCCCTCTCTCTCCAGAGAACCTGCATTCACTTTGCGTATCACAGGAAATCAGACACGTTTAATTGCCCCTCCAAACATCCTTTCTTCACAATGCCTGTAATTATCAACTGTCTCTCACACTTCCAGTGACGAACACATGGTTAAACAGCTGGGGTGCAGGGCGGGGGGTGGGGGGGGGTGAGGCTTACATTTTTTTTGTTTCCATATGAGCCAGGTTTGTAGCTATTAGTGCACAATCACAGTAAAGTCAAGATGACAGAGGTGCGACCGTCCAGATGGAGATGGAACCTAGTTGGTGGGAGGGACACATCAGCCATCATACCCAGACGGAGAGGCGTGGCCGGGGAGTGTGGTCCATATTGAACAGAACCAAAGCCAGTATGGTGGGGAGATCACAGGGTCACCTGCCCCACCCAAAAATCAGCATCCGGCCCTTTATATCCGCTTGGCTTTTAGACCCGAATTTTTGAATCAGGGGAATAAAATTGTCTATTATATCAAGGAAACCAAATCAAAATAGTACAATCTAGATAAGACTGCTTTAACTGAAATATTAAATCAAACTTTAAATCCAACCTGAAAAGTTTAACCATTAACTTCAAGGATAAAACAGAAAGTTTTGTTTCTCAGCCTGATTTCTCCTCATATTTCCACCCCCCCCCCACCCTCACC
>JAODKL010000081.1:19045040-19058579 GCA_026780765.1 Petrocephalus schoutedeni | reverse complement strand
CGGGGCCCCCCCCCCCCCCCCCCATATTCTATGCGGCCAAATGACAGGCTTTCAAAATTATCTGGATGCAGAGGAAAATTTCCACACCTGACGTCAGGTGGCTCACACTCATCTGTCCAAGTCATACATCATGAGACAACAAGATTTATACCCTGTTGATGGGAATTTTTTATGTGTGTGTTTCTCTATGATTTTCCCTGTTTTGTAAAACTTACGCCCTTTCTCAGCTTTTTAAGGAGATCACCTTGACGGGTGGGAAACACATCCCTGCTTAACGGGAAGATGCGAGCTCTCCTGCCTTTGCCTCGATTTGCGAGGTGCTTTCGGTCCTGCAGAGAGCTCATTCGTGCATCAAGCCGGTCATGGTCAAAGTAAGTAAGATCGTTGCTAAACATTCATTCAAATCAGGTGAATAAGAAAACGATTTACCTTACCTTTCTGGGTTCTGCAGTGTACTCTGATTTACCATGGCAACTGATGAGTTATATCACCTGCCTTTATAAATACTGCACTGCTCATTTTCCACATTAAATCCACAAAACACGGGAAAAAGTGCCTTACACTGTAGCTTACTGCATACATGCATGGGTGCAATTGTGGAATTGATCTAGCAGATTCAGGGGTCCCAGTACTTCACAGGGGCCCCTAAACATATAAAATAATACTTAAACTTGGGTGAGATTCGAGTTATTACTCAAATATCACGGCAGGAAATTCGCAGGGAATGGTGTAAGCATTTAAGGTGTCTCAGATTAGTTTTTCAAAAAAGAAAAATCTCTTTGGGGGTCTCCAGTTCTGGGCAAAGAGAGAATCAATGTTTCACAAGCACTGGGGCTGATGGTACAGTATACTATCAGCAAGAAGTCTTGTCTCGAGCAGAAATCATACGCTGGTTTTACAGCGCCATGGAATTCAAGTTTTGTTTGGGAATAGTCACTAGTCTATTTACCAACTGCGCTTTACGGTCAAGGGATCCTGAATGTCCTGTTAAATATAGACTCTCTAATATATTTTCAGACAGATATAGGTAATGATTTCCCCGTGTGAAAAAAAAAAAACTACAGCAGCAAGATAATAAAATATAACATACAGTAAAATAGCACATATACAAGCAAAAGGTGGGGTTTAGTGGATACTTCTATACACCCACCCCCTCAATGTAAGATGGATCTTGCTATTTAAAAAATGTCAAAAGCCAGTGGATCGGACTAGATGCCTCCCAAAGGTGCCTATATCATCTCAGGTATTAGAGATGCGGTATTAGTTCTCTGTCTACATGGGACATAAATGCCGATTTACACCAAAAAGAAAGATCGCCCTCAGCTTTGCTGTCCTTGTGGGTGTGTCCATCTTTCTCAATGTGATTGGGTATAGATCCAGCCCAGCCAACTGACTCCTCCTCTTTCAAGACTTCCACTGCCTCCAGGACATAAGATCCAAGACTTACCAAATAAGCATCCTCTCAGAAGACTATAGAAAGCATGAAAAAAAAAAAACTTCTAACTAACGACACACACATGTCAACCAACCGAAACCAAGTGCCCAGTGTTGGCCACAAAATTGTCAACCCTGTCCCCTAGAATTATGTCAAATTGCTAGCATTACAGCAACTCTAACCCTATTCTCAACAGTCTCAACCATAATGCCAACCCTAAACTTAACCGCAACCTTAAAGATAATCCAATCCCGATCCTCAACCCTAATCAGAACCCAAACCCTAACCTCAACTGTAATGTCAGACCTAACCCTAACCTCAATGCTTATAAGAATCATAACCATAACCCCGACCGTAATGAGAATCCTTAACCTAAACTCAACACTAATGAGAACCCTAACCTCACCCCAAATTCCAGCGCTCACCCAATTTGCAAGTGTGATTGGTCTCAGTTTAGGGAAGTTGACCCTATCCCTAAGCCCATGAGTTAAAACCAAAGCTGACCTTATCCCTACCCCCTCTTCAGGACTTCATCCTTGTCAAATTTTGAAGCATCCAACAAAGCCTTTCCCCAGCCATTCTGCTCCAAACAAGAAGACCCATGTCCACAAACTCCAATCTACAATATGTCACATTTCACTTCATCTATTTTCTGCACAGGTAATGCCGCCGTCTCTCCGCCGGGTGATGCAGCCCCTGTTGCCCATTCCTCGTTTATAGAAGTCGAGGTTTAATGAAGCGCGCCGCATCGCCCCGACTGGCTGCACACCAGCTACACTGGGACCTGAATCTGCACATTCTTATTACTTCATCCATCAATTTCACCACCACCCCCCCCCCCATCTCAAAAGTTGGCGAAATTTCAGATTGTCCTAGCACTTCTTAGGACCTAGATATGCTCTGCGAGGATCACAAAGGCATCTTACCTTGCCGACATATTGCGGGTCAGAACCCATGTACTCCTCTAGGACAAAGAACTGGTTCCACACCCAGCCCCGTTTGACCCGCTGGAACCCAGGTCCGCCATTCCTCCTAGGTCCTCCCGGGACGCGGGGGCGCTCCTTTTCCAGCCTGCCCTGGGAGGGTGGATGTAGGGGTGACAGTAGACCTTCGTTGAAGAGAAACCAGAGCAGCAGGAACAGACAGTTCCTTGTAAGCATTGGCGATCTCGGAACGAGAAGGTCCAGGGTAAACTCAAAAAAACGAAAAGGTCCAGGTGCTCCTAAAGTGGTCCAGCAGGGGCTGGGGGATGAGGTGGTTGCTTGGCGAAAGGCAGCTTCCAGAGGACAGGTGGACAGATAGATGAGGTGTTTGGTCTGGTCTGCTCCGTGTCTCATGCAGACTGCCACCTGATGGAAAACACATTAAACATCATTTATAAATAATGACAAAACAGAAATATTCAATGAATGCTCAAAAAATCTGTATGAATATAATGTATAAATATAATAATATAATATAATAATATTATAATTATAATAATATATAGTTCTATTATTATATTATTCAGTTTTCTATATTCATTACTGAATTTCACAATAGAATTGGCCCAAGGTGCTTTAGATCGGTGTGTTCTACATCACACTACATCATATATAGAGAAGAAAGAAAAAAAAACATGGAAAAGAAAAAGAAAGAAAGAAAGAAAGCCACATTAGGTTTATTTATTTAGCAGGAGCCTTTATCCAAAGCCAATAAAGGAGAGGAACCAAAAAATCCCAAGCAGGAAGGAAAAAAACCCACTGGGGTTCGAAGGTCAACTGGCTTCCCAACACCTCCTGGGCATGCTGTGTTTATTGAAAAAGAAAGAGTGAGCTAAAAGCAAGACATTGACTGTGATCAAGGTCAAAGTCAAAGTCCATCAATGCGCTGATTCCCCGTGTTACTGAATTGCTACTGAATGTAGTGAATGTACTGAAAAGTTACTGAATTTAATGTAAAAAGTTAATAGTTGGGTCAATGTGTACAATCTGAAGTGAGATCATTCTGGGATTTGACCTAATGTTGTTCCGATGGTCTTACCCAGCTGCCACAATCCACAGACAGTGTTAACAGATCAGCACTATTTCCAAGAGTTAATAATTTAAAAATTCAAAAATATTTGTGATCCAGTACAGGTTCAAAAAATAATGCAAAATTTCCATCTCATTACCAATTTGATTCAAGACAAAGTTCAAAGTAATACCAGAGAGAATACAAACGCATCAGAACCACAGAGAAACCAGTTCCACCTGAATTAAGACTTCCTGTTATCTTGTTAGATTTTCAAATGCAAAATCTGGGTCTAACATTTTGTGTCAAACTCAACGAATGTTCAAACACCACTGCTGTGCAGGTTTACTCTGCAAAAAGTGTCTATTAAAACTATAAAGCAGAAGAAGGTGCAAGCCTTGAATTCAAGGATGTTTCTAATTGCTTGTATGAAAACAGCTTGTGTACTTTTCAAACTTATTTCCACTATGTCTACTTGTTTACACTGCAAACTGTATGTCTGTTGGTCTGCACTCTTTATGTACCTTGCCACTGTATGCTAAAGAATTAAGATAAGAATTATCTCTTCTTAAAAGCTCCCACAATGCAATGCTGACACATGGCCACCGCAGACATGTGACTGCTTCGCTGCACACTGCAGATACTATTTTTGGCCCCAGGACATTAATATTTGATGACCTCCTTGTCATTTAGCACCTTCACAGAAAATTAAGGGGGGTGATCCACTAATCAATAGTGACACATCTCAGAGGCCAGCCCTGACAGATAGGACACTTTGCGTTTTGTGTAACGCTGCACCTGAACAGATTGCAGCCCATCGATCAGTTATGCTTCTCATTTCCTGAGCCAATTAAAACATTTGCACTGCATTATGTGTGTCTGTGTATGTGTGTACCTTCCTTTCCTGTTTGAGCACACATTCAGAGATTAACAATGCTATTTGTATTTATTAATGAGCAAAAGAATCAGGATTAAAACAAGAGAATAACTTATTGGGAAAGAAATGTGTCTGTGATTGCTGTATTGCAAATGAGCTGTAAATTACCCTCACACTTACAAAGGAAGTACCACTTCAGGGCTGCAAACCATATGTATTGCTAAAAGTATTTGCCTTGATTAGACGTTAATTAAAAACACTCTCATGCACAAGAATGCTGCAGAAGGGTTATGTTTGGATAAGTTTGAATATAACAATGACACTGCAATACAGCTAACAAATTGTACGTTTTAAGCAAGAAACTCAGGATTAACAAACACCCTCATAATATTTGGAATATTAATCTTAATCACTGTGCATACCTAAAATTGGTTTGACTGGGAAAAGTTCAGTGCAGAAAAAAAAATCTATAACATAACGTAACTTATTCATGAGTCTTTTAATTGAAACTTGTCGTCCACCAGCCTCCACATTTGCCCATTGGCGTAAGCCAAGTCAGGTGTCACTCCGTCGACCAATAAAAATTCTCCAGCACATAGGTGCTGTAGCAGCGAGGTAGCTTTGAAATCTAGGCCGGATGGGATTAGATATGCTGTCAATCAATCATTTTGGCCCAGGGGGATCCATCAAAACACTGATCAGGAAGTAGGCTAAAGCTGCTGGTGATTGATGGCATCAGGTAAAACCACCCACCGTGTTTTTGATTACTTGGAACAAAAAAAAATTATTATACATATATACACAAATTTGAAGAACCATGACTATGTATAAGAATATATATATATATGTATATATATATATATATATATATATATACACACACACACACGCTGATAGTTATGGTTGTCCATGCAGTGCCCAGGTAGGATTTCCACAAAGACACATGTGCTGGTGACCTTTGACCTTTCAGTGTAACAGGTGCAGGAGGGGCTAAAAGACATGCTGAGTCTGTATTGGCTGAAATATCACCAGCCACCCCCCCCCCCCCGAAAAAAATTACTTTTCCCTCGAAACGCTGATAGGAGCAACAGGATGTTTAGGAGAAATTAGGACCACAGGGTGGCGCCATGGAGAACAGTCACCTCTCACCCCCCGTGAGTGCATGGTATATGTGGATTTATCATATTGAACCAGCTTAGCATATCTGTGCATAGTGTTGGACTAGCATCCCTGTCCAGGGTGTCCCCTGTCTAGTATCCTGGGCTATAGGCTCCAACTTCACGGCGACTCTGTACAGCATAAGCAGGTGGATGGACGGACAATAAAACACTAATACCACAAAGCAGCATGCCTGCTGTCCCCAGCTCTGCCACTGGCCTCTTTCTGCGATTGCCCCGAACGATTAATACTGGGCTGAAAAGCGGATTTAATAACCCTCAACTCAATTTGCTCCAAATTAGATTTCAAAACTTGTTATTTCAGAGACGAGATATCGCAGCCAAATCGCTCGTAACTCGTAGCTATTAGGTGGAACATAAAATAAAATTAAGGGAATATATTTGGTGAAACAACTGGAAAGCATTTGCTGTGATTAAGCCTTTATATGAAAGCAGAGGGATAAAGCATCCCTCTTTTCTGAGCACAGAGGGCATGGCAGGGGAGTAAAATTATATGCTGCTATAAAATACAGAGTAAGAGCTGCTTTTCTTCTGTGGCGCCGGAGGAACAGAGTTGAGCTGTTACATAATATACTTTTTGTCTGTTTGTTTGTGTCGGGATTACTTTTCTGGAATACGTCCGTGGTGCAAAGCGAGAAATCACATGAAATATGAGCCGATTTTTCCATGGTGACCCGGCGAGGAGCCTGTTCACAGAAGGTTTAAGTGAGATAAAGGGAGGTCGCAGGAAGCAAGAAGTGGAGGAGGAACTCCGGAATGCAAGAGGAGCTGGTCACGAGTGTGGCGGCACCTTGCCTGTGTGACCTCGGGCAGCCAATCAGGCGCCAGCTCGCCTCCTGCTGCTCTGATGGCCACACAGAGGCCGAGGCCCGGGCTTTCCTGTAATCGCCGGGGTTACTATGACCCAAGTCCTCAGGGAACTGTATTTGGTGTGCGATTCAGGGCACAGAAGTGGTATGGTTTCATTTTTCAGACGCTAAACTGCCTTGAGATGAGCAATTAAGCTGGAACTGAGCACCGTTCCTAAAGAAGAAACCCCTTTTAATATCTCTGCACGTCGGCCGAGGAATTGTTGAGAAAGTAGCATCTTGCAGGATGTGCTGTTAGAGGATGACTCAAGGCAAACAAGCTCGATGGGCCGAATGGCCTCCTCTCCTTTGTATATTTCCTATGTTCAAAGACTGTGTGCTGCTCTTGACTCACTCACTGGCTTTGCAGTGGCGTCAAAATTATTTTGGGAATGATACCTCTGAACCTTCACGGCAATCCTTAAAGGCACTTAGGTACAACTGATTAACAAATAAAAATGATTTCTTAAGCGATGGCCGCAGGAGCAAAATCCTGCAAGTTAAAGCAAGTACTTGAACTGAATGTCTTCAATTTGTGCCCAGGGGTATTATGGGTTAACTATGGTCCCAGTACACCAATAATGCCACAGTCACCAACAGATTAATACATTCTGCTTGAACTTCTCATCTTGTTTAGAGAAGGAAGAAATAGCTAGTCTCCTCACCAAAAACAGGTCATAGGGCCAGCTTTATGTCTACAAACCATGACAGAGAAGTTACACTAAAAATAAAGCCCCCTACCATCTCCCGCCATCCTCCTCTGATGAGATTCACTCCTGTGAAGAATTTTGCACTATTTCACCCGCTGACCGCTAACTGAATAGAAGAGACATCCAACACTTGTTGGCAGTCATATGACAGCAGTCAGCTGACCCACCTTCTGATGATAATCTGAGTATTGCCATTTCCTCATAATGCTGTGCAAATTCACTTTAATAACTAAGCCAATCCATTGAATAAATGTAATTACTGGACATGGTGATGACTTTGTCATCCCTCATTTTCTTTTATCCACAAAATGGCTCATGTTAGCTTCTGCAGAGGAATGTAATGGAATTGGAAATCTATATCAAGCCATATTGTTACACAGCATATGCAGCGACTAGGCATGAATCTGTGTGCTGCCGTAGCAGAACTTTCTGTCGATTGTCAGTCTGTAAATAAAACCGTCTCCCCGGCATGAGTTATAGGTCCGTCACGTTCTGACAAGCTTGCAGAAATGACAAAAACTAAAAGAGATAAATAAAATAAAACATTTTACTGTCAAACTCTCACACTGATGAAGAATCATGCATCATCATGGCTAATAAATAACCTGAGCACTCCGCTGATTTATCTCGGGTAGGAAGCTATGCGACGGAAGACATATAGATTTTTTTTAAATAATAACAACCTTGATCTGCTCTATAGAGAGACCGACCTGCATCCATGAACCAACCGAGCATTAGATGAAGAACCAGGACCTACCTAGAGATAGCTGTCTCGTAATCTCGGCTAGATTCTATTTGTCTTAAACCTGTAACTTCCTGTGATTGTAACTGTAACTGTAACTTCTTTGCACCCCATGAGAGTTGACTTGGAGTATTGACCATCTCATTACTGTATGCCCATGTATGGTGGGGGGTGGTTTAACCATAGCTGCAGTGCTTGGTCAGGCATGCATGGGGGCAGTTGTTTAGACAATGACAGCCATCATGGCTGGCCAATCAGACATTTGAAAGCTCTATCCATGGGTACATGTGCAGCCATCAGCCAGTGTAGAGATGCTACGTTTGTCCCTCATAATCATCATGCAGGGATGATTCTGGGAAATGTGGGGCATAAGATGGGCCACAACTCATACAGAGGGGCTGGCCTTAACATTAGCCAATGGTACTTTTGAATCGATGAGTGACAGGGAGGGGGAACTCCAGGGACCAATCAGCTTTCAGCCGGAGCCATTGCTCCGGTGGCTCCGCCCTTGTATACACGCCGGCTCCCCAGCCAGACTGTCTTGTGGCCTTGTCACTGGCATCGCACAGAGGCAGTGTGAAATGGGAAGCATAATATAAATCGCTTGTGAGACCTGTCAGCCACACAGGCTACAAGCAGAAGTCAAGGATCCAGCGTGACACTGCAGAAACCAAAACAAAAACCCAGCTGTTTATCTCCATCCAAACTGCGCACAAACATCCATCCTGTCACCCTCCCATGAGCTTTAGGATTTTTTCTCCTCCTGCTTGCTGGCTGAACGACTCATCGCTCCGGCCCGGGAGATGAGGGGAGATAACAGAGTGAAGGTCCACGTGGTCGAATACATGCGAGCCAGCGATCCCAAAGGCGACCTTAGTGTCTAAACGAAGTGACACAGGGACCTAATTAAGCCAGAAACACATTCTGTTAAGTGATTGTGGGACAGAATTTAACAAAAGCCGCTGAAACCTCACAGGAGGGTCTGGAAAATTGATTATGCAGTCATTGTTTTGTTGGACCTCATCAACAGGGGCATTACTAGAGATTTTGGGCCGCATGAAAGCATATCACATTGGGCCTACAACCCAGACCGATCCAATAATGTTCCAAATTGTATAGGGCCTAACTTTCCTCCCTTTTCTGTTGTCCTTTGCTCAGTGAGTTGGGGTGGAAAAGTCCTCAGCACTATAGTGGCCCCATAGGGGAGCTTCCCAAGGGTGATGATTCAGAGGGGGGAGGACTGGGACACTCAATGGCCCAAAATTCTCGTTGCGATTTATAGGGTTTTATAGGGCATTTGCTGTAAGGTCTGTCGGGATTCGTCCTTCTGGGCTCAGACAGTTGGGGGGGGGGGAGGAATTGGCAATTCTCCCTGCAGTCAGTCGATGTCATCATTTAAGATGACCCCCCCTTGCCCCCGCTGTGGCTTGAAGATGAGTCAGCAGGAAAGACGGAGTGGAGAAGGCAAGCGCCCGCCACGGGGATCTGCCAGGCATGTGCTACGGGAGTGACGCATAAGCAGAGGGGAGAAGGACCACTAGGGGGAGAGGAGCTGGACAGCCACCTTCCCCATGGGACCAGGACGCCTGGAGATGCAGGTGCAGGTTTGGGACAGTTCCCGGAGTGCACAATGGTCAGAAAAGGGAAGGACATTAGCCTGTTTTGTCCTTCTCATCACTTGTAAACTATCCATCCATCCATCCATCCATCCATCCAATGGCTTACCTGCAACTGAATCGCGAGGTCATAGGGTCACACATGGTTTTTAATATAGCTATTGCTTTGGAGACTTTGCATTATGGGTAATCCGTGTGGCAAGGGCTGTCTTTGCTGTTTTTAGAGTTTAGGCTTAAGCTATTCTCCTTTCTCTGCTTTATGTTCCTGGATTAGCGCCGAGGGTATAAGACCGCTCAGGGGTCGCCCTTACCCCCTGCCCCCACGGCGCCCTCTGCAGAAAGGGTGAAGAGGTTCACGGGCTGCGGAATGGGGGAAGCCGGACAGCTGACGCATCTTTCCGCAGTTCCTTACAGTCCTCTGCCAAGCTTCTCATCCGGAACAATCCGTGCAGCTGCTCAGCAAATTCCTACAGTCTGCGGGCTTGTTGCAGAACTTGCAGCTTCATACCCTTTTAGTTAAGGCGTTAGCCCTGTACCAGTGTCTGCTCCTCGCCTCTGGCCCTGGCGAGGACGTTTTGTTTTAAACCGTGGCGTTCTTGGACAGCTCAGCAGCGCTGAGATACGAGTCGAACATTCCCTCTGTGCGTTAACTTAACAAAACGGCAACGTACGTAATCGCCCAGAGTTTAGCAGGGAGAGGGAGCCTCTCTCACTGGAAATGAACACAGGCAGAAGGCAGACGGCCGCAGGGAGGCAGAGCCTCACATTACAAGCGATCCGAGACCCTGCGAGGGAGAATGATAACTAGAAAGCAGAAAAGAGCTCGACAACGCAAATGAAGGATAAGTGACGGCCCATTCTTCCCGCTCCGCTACGGACATTAACGCGCTGAATCGTCCTCTGCCGCAAGCCGCCAGCTGTCGCCAATAAAGCATGTTATTTAAAATGAGGATTTTGATAGAATTAAATATTGTCCTTTAGATCTCAGAAGTGATTAAGCGCTAATTTTGCGTCCGCCGCCGCTTGTGTAATTACGGGGGTCAAGCGCAGATAATGCCATAGGTCCAGCGCTTACAGTTTGCTTGGCTCCGGAAGGACACCGCGCCCCGAGGGACCGGGTAAGGAGACATGGGATGTGTGTGAGCGAATTCGCTCTCTGCGAGGTTTGGCGAAAAATAGGGCAAGGCTAAAAAGAAAAAGCAAGACAAAAAGAGCAATTTCTATGAATCTATACATTTCATGACTTCACTCCTCTTTGAGACTACAGGTGACGGATCAAACCATTTCAGCGCTGGGCCGGGTCTCCCAGCGCATTCCGGAGACAGGCATTTCCAGGCGGCCCAAACCCACCTTAGCGTCAGTGATAGACTCACCACCTACTGCAAGCCCACAGCCACCCTGGAAAACCTTCCAAATCCTTCATTTCATCAACACTTCCCGACAGCAGGTGAATTAACGCACAGACCACGGAAAATGGAGGGCGGAGCATAGCAAATAATTCGGTAATGTATAATGACATTAAAATGACCTACAAAATGACCTAAAGCAAACCGATAATACTTTATTGGTAAAATCCTAAATTACAGTCCAAGTTTTCTTAACAGAGATATAACAGAGGTTATGTCTCAGTTCTTCAAAAGGAAACAAGACAAGAGGACGTGACTTAATGTCCCCCCCCCCCCCCCCCCCCCCAGATTCAGACGCATTCTGTGGCCCGTGGATGAAAGCATGGTTGTTTTCTTGTTATTACACCCAGAAATACACATAATGGTGCTTTTACAGCCATGTCTGCTCACGTCACAGACTGATGCGGCTGCAAACACCAGTGCAGATGTAATTCCATTAGACAAGGCCCGACTTTCCCCCCATGACTCAGAACTCAGAAGCAATCATCAAAGTAACTCCATAAAACCATCTCCAAGACATGAAGCTGTCTGTCTCTTGGCCGTTCCTGATAATAGGACCCGACAGCTTCTGTTATTCCCAAAGGCAGGATGCGTCCTGGCTGTAAGCATCCTGCACGTCACACGCCCAGTTCTCTACCCCAGCACCAAGCAAGCTCGCAGGGTCGACTCACGGCCCTCATCGCCTTCGATAATCAAAGAGCGTGCTCTGCTCTGCCAGCTGAGATTAAAAACCGTTAGACTCCCACAGAAAGTTATTAGATGTCAGCACGCAAACGGATGGTTCAACACCATTAACTCGGGCAGGAATGTCTGTCGACGAGAAACGTTTCCCAAATCGTCCCGGAATAGCGTGGAATTTCTTTTCGGCTGCAATAAAAGCCGCAGGTGTTTAGCTTGGTGATAGTCGCACTATTAAATAAAAAAAAATAAAAAATGCTTAAATAAAAACGATTGACAATAAAATAAAAAGTTTTTTTGTTAGTTTGAGGATGTCTCTTGCTCATAAATTTCTAATCACGCTCTCCAGGAACGGATTTCAGAGAAGGCCCCTTGAAGAGAGATCGAAAAAAATACTGGCAGCTCTTAGAAAAACGAGTAAATTAGCCAGAATGTAAAATAAATGGCTCATTATCTTTTTTTTTACAGTCCCAATCAAGGGTGTAATGATTTATACATTAACGCGAGGAGCACTGCACTTGCACTGATACGTGAAGAGCCACTTCCAATCAATCTAATTGTCCCGTTTTCTGTGATTGTGAACGGATTGCGAGACTCCTTCCACCCGGATGCTGAAATCAGGGGCGTCTTGCTGCTCGGCCGGGAGAGGGGACCTTTGGGGTCACTGGGGTTTGACCGGCGGGGAGGGAAATGAAGCAGTCTGACGAGCCAGACAAACTTTCACCGAGACTCACTGTTTGCGTGAAGAAAAAAATTAACAGATAACCAAGAGCCTCTTGGTTAAAAATCAAGAACAGCCACAGAGCGGGAGAGCAGCTGTGAGCCTTTGGTCTAATCTGGAATCAATAGCGTGATTTTTCATTCCCTTACCGTCTTCACCTCTTGGGTTTCTTTTTCTTTTTTTAATGACTCTCTTGGGCAGAGATCATCAGGTGTCTCATACATGTGAGCCTGCCACTTTGGAGAGACCCTGTCTGGCAAACATCCATAAGCAAGGAGGAGGGGGGTAATGTGGAAGTGGACCAGGCAGAAATAGGTATGAATCTGCTGACTATGCACTTCCCGCTGGCTGGTTCTCTGCAGGCCTCGGCCAGATCCTATGTAGATGATCCTATATCTAAGACCAGAAACCGGCACTCTTCTCGAAAAGCCCCAGAATCACGATCAGTCACGCCATTGTCCCCAAAACAAAACTGCTCCCACGGCAACCGTGTAACCACTTAAACCGGAATGTTCTCTACTTCCTCGCTGGCCTATTAACCGTATTCCCGGCCATGCTTATAAGTCCATATAAAAGTCGCGAGGTGATTAAAAGCCCGCAGCAGGGACTCTGTAGTCTCACTACACTAGCAGCTGGACTTTCCATGCTAATCAAATGACTCAGCTATACTTCATGTGTCCTTTTGTATACCCACTAACAATCCGAGCGCTGATCCACGACCCGTTTTAACAGGTCGGCTACCCATCAGTGGCTAACGGCTCGTTAAAACGGGACAGGTCATCGATCCACGTCTGGCGCCGTGCGGAGTGGACTGCTAACACGACGGGGGGCTCGAGATTTGTCACGTTCAGCATAACGCTAAAGATCGCCTGGTATAAACAGACACCTGTGACAGCAGCCAAATAAAATGTTATACTTAGCGTAACGGAATTTGGAATAGTAATACTTTATTGATCCCCATAGAGAAACTGTCTCTTTGCCTATCCCAACATGATTTCCTTGAGAAACACAGACACATAAAAAGGTGAGAGCAAGCTTGGGGGGGTCATAGCATTCCAGGAGCAAGTGGGGGTTAAGGGCCTTGCTCAGGATCCCAGCGATGACATCACTCGGCAAAGCCCTGGGATATGAACCAGCAATGACTGGCGCAGGATAAACGAGTCCCGACTCGACTGAGTTTCCCCGGAGAAAAATGTCTCTCAGAAAAACAGAAGATAAAAATCAGAAGATGTGAAGTAAATCTCAGCGTTGAGTAAATTCGGCTTGACATGAAGACAGAGCTGTTGGAAATCTCCGTTGTGACCCCCCCCCCCCCCCCCCCCCCCCCCCCCCCCCC
>JAODKL010000081.1:18998146-19016738 GCA_026780765.1 Petrocephalus schoutedeni | reverse complement strand
ATGATTATGCGAATGTTTAATGCGATTTTTTTACTAATGCGATTTTTATTGCGATTCAAAATCAAATTTTACATCGCAATCCATTCATTGCTTTTGCGAAGGCCGGCCTTCGTGCGGGCCACAAAATATTATACCGAGGGCCGCAAATGGCCCGCGGGCCGCGAGTTTGAGACCCCTGGTATAAGGGGACACCTTAGTGAGCGTTATCCCTTACTTCTCGCCGTGAGCGATACAAGGTGTGGCCTGTGAGCCTGTAGTTGAAATGCGTGTCTCACGGAATACGTGCGAATCACGTTCATTTACATTTACTCACTCTCATACTGCCGCGCACGTTTATTCACACTTACACGCTCACTCACCTTTCTCTATAAATTCCCCTGCGCCCCCATTGCGGGTTGTGTGGGGGTCCCACACGAATACCGGGGGGAACATAAACTGTATATGCACACGGAAGCGGCGGGGTGCGTAAAAACGGGTCTTAAACCACATGCGACTCGAAAGTGAGTGAAACGAGTAAAACGCGGAAATCGTGCGACCAACTGAAAGTGACTGGAGACGTAAAGCCAACAAGCGCATAAAACGGTGAGAACACAATGTCTCTATCCACGTGAAGAGCTGCCTTTGAGTGCACAAACATTAGAGCCATATAGAAAGCACAGTATCCCCTGAGTCAACGTAGTGCCTGGGATCACATTATATCGTGCCTCGTTATCATTATAATAGATCGATAAATATTAAAAATACAGAGTATTACAGGTATTGATTCAATAGTTTTGTCTATCTATCTATCTATCTATCTCTATCTATCTATCTATCTATCTATCTATCTATCTATCTATCTGTGTGTCTGTCTGTCTGTCTGTCAGAGTATTAATGTGTACAGTTAGCTGTCTCTAGTGAAATCAATCCAATGTTTCCCAACCCAGTCCTCAGGAACCCCCAGACAGTTCACATTTGTGCTCCCTCCCAGCTCCCAGCACAACTGAATGGAACAATCAAAAACAAAACAAACAACCAAGAGCAGCAAATACCTAGTAGGGGTGTATTAGGGGCTGTGAGGGAGCAAAAATGTGGGCTTTCTGGAGGTCCCTGAGGACTCGTTGGGGAGACACTGACCTATCCTCTCTGTCATAAACCGCTCACCACAGCCCTGCACTGGATATTGAGGAAATGGGATGGAAGATGGGTGGATAGATACTAAAGCTTGTGCTGCCATAGATAATGAAATAATAATTATAACAATAGTTACAACCATAAACATGATATCAAGTCTGAACACATCTAGCTTCTCCCACCAATACCACAATGGAGAATTTCTCTTGTGTGGGGTTTAGTACAGTGTAGGAGGTGAGATGACTTGTTTTTTCCTACCAGTCGCAAGGTACAAATGTGTCGCTCGCACGGGCTGCAGGCAGACAGCACAGATGAAGCCCCTCACCAGCCTGCCCTTGGGTCCTGCAGCATTGCTGCTTCTGCTGGTCAGCCTCACAGCCGTCCACTGTAAGTGCCTGTTTCGGTGCGTCTAACCAGGGCAGACAGGGTCTTACTAGGAGGAGCAGGAGAAGTCAGGCTAGATGGAGCATTTTTACAGCTGCTGCTGCTTTGTCACCTTTAATACATTGTTTTTCAGCCATTGTTTGCTGGTCGGTTTGGTGGTTTATATTCAGGAGTCCGACTGAGCTGTTCACCGCTGGTCTCTAAGACGTTAGAAACTGTCATGATGCCCAGAGTTTCTTTATGTCACCCGCTCTCTGCTTTTTGACCTGCAGCCGTCGGACCGGTGCTCACCTGCTGCCTTAAGACGTCCAAAACCATGCCGAGGTTACTACAAATAAGGGACTATTACCAGCAGAGAGCCAGCCTGTGCCCAGTGGATGCTGTCATGTGAGTGTGACATCACAAAGCTAATTATTACATGCAGATATTATTACAAATAAGCATTTAAGTGATGTTTAAACCTCCCTCTGGGGACATTACTCCAAGCCGCAAATATACATGTGGCCAGAGGTGTCAGCAGAGAGCATCCCGCAGGGAGGGGGCTCAGCGCCATAAGCTGACAGGTGCCTCTGTGTGTCCATGCAGATTTGTCGTCGGAAGGAAAAAGGCAAAGATCTGCTCCAGCCCAGCTGAGGCTTGGGTGAAGAAAGCCATGATGTACGTGGACAGAAGAAAGAAGGGGTGGCTGCAGGGGAAGCAGAAGGCGTCGCGGAGGAAGAAGCCAGCCTCTGTGCGGAGAAGAGCGCTCCCCGCTGCTTAATTATGGCTTACATTTTTCAGGAATATTCTGCAAATATTTTTAATATTGAAATATAAATATATTTTATGTGTGCCCCCCAGCCTCTGCATCTACTGTGTATTTTCTGTTTCATGAACTTCCTGCTTAGCTGTATGAAGAACATGCTGTGTCTCCACCTGACTACCTCCTTTAACCCTTTTCCCGTGATAATTTCCCCATGTGAAATTTGCCTACTGTTTAATGATGCTCTGGGGTCAGATTGACCCCAAACACGGGATAGGGGTTAAACAGGGTCATTTGAATGACATTTTAGAAGATTATAAACATTATGAACACTGCCCATCTTCATGAAACACCCTAAAATTGAATACTAATTTATTGATTTAATATTGCAGCCGCAAACAATCTGATTATGGGTTAAGCTGACTGGCCTTTTTGTCTGATTTGTCTGTTGCTGTAAGAAAGTAAAAACTTAACTTGTGGTTTAATACAGTGTGCAGATGAGGTGAGAATTCAGTAGCTAAATGTCCTTCAGGGAGACCAAACCAACTGACTGTGTGGGCTTCAGTGGAATTTGAGATTTCTGTGTCAAGAACAAACTGTGTAGGGGATCCTTTCGGAACAGACCTAGATGCACCGTGGCTAAACCAAACTAAGCATGAGGCTGCCTGCTCTAAGCCTAGAAACCATATCATCACACAACAGCTCTTCTTCGTAAATTAATAAAAAAAACACACTTGTGTAACAGCTATAAATGTGTGTCTCATTGACTAGAGCAGCGCGGTGTCTCATGGGGGCTATTTTCACGTCCAGAGACTCGGACACGGTGGGCGGCCCGCTGACCGGCACCCAGCTGCAGCCCCACCGCGGGGTTCCCCCGCCTGACCACCAGGAGGCAGCTGTTCCCACAGCATCAGCATTACCTGCCTGGGTTTCGCTTCGGGTCAATCAGCCCGTTTCAGGACCCCCGCCTTTCACCACATGCTATTTTTGGCGACAAGTTGGCGGCAAGTTAACGGAAAGGTCCGTTGCGTCCCGGCTCTCGGAGCGGTGGGTTTCACACTAGGGGGCTGGAGACTTTGCAGAAACAGTGTGGTTTTCAGAAACCACCGCTACAACAGGATGCTCTGAACCTGCACACGATGCCCCCGCATCTCCAGGCAAGAGGCTACAACAGTCAGAACCAGACCGTAAAAAACCCACCAAGTTTATTCTAGTCTGGGGAAGAGCAGGAAAGAGACGGAGAATCAGACCTCAAAAATTTGTAATGCATAGTAATCAGTAGGCCAGGAGAAACTTTACATATGGAAACAAAACGATCTCAGAATACACCCTCGTTCGGTGTGCACTTTGTGTTTTCATAACCGATGCAACCATTCATCTGCGCACCATTCCGATAAAAGAGAAGAAATTTCCAGTGCAGCTATGGGGCTAAAAACCGTGTGCATAAAAATTAAACATTCTATAAACACATTGTAAAGCATTTGCCTGGATCATAATAATTATATCCATTTTTAACCAGTTACAACGTATTTCAGGCCATGATTTATAACTGCATTATTTAGTAAATATACCCTGATGAGGGTTAGGGGGGCCGTCTTTCTAAACCATGGAAAAAAGGTCCACTCATTTCGTTAAACACCCCCCCGATGGCAGGACAATTTCCTTGGGTTGCAGCAAGTGTACCGACTGTCAGCTAGGACCTGCTGGGAACTGCAGTTTTGACTGTGCGATTAGTTATCACTGACTATCAAAAGCATTAAAGGAGACACATTCAGACTCCAGCGGCTGGCTCCCTGGGCCTTTTCCTCGGAGTGTTTGGAAGAATGTGAAGAGAATCCAACAATCCAGCAAGGGAAAGGCAGAGACACCGGCCTTCCAGGCAGAACTTTCTCACCGGGCTGCTCGGGTGCCATGAAGCAGCAAATGTGCGCCTCTCCTTACCAAGTGTAAATGGTATGTGTATGCACACAGCCCCTGTGGAGCCCTGAGCAGCAGCTCAGCTCGCCAAAGCAATATCCATCCCTATCTGTTCACAGCTAAATATCCGCAGGTAATCATTTCCAGATGATATGCATGTTTTTTTCCTGTGTATGACCCTGCAGTAGGATAAGACCAAACGAAATTTCCATCACGCTTGCTGTGCGGCAATTAAAGTTTCAATTCTATTCTATAAAGCACATATAATTTACACTTAGACCCACTCTGAACAAAAGCGCCCGCTAATTAAATAAATGCATATGTAAATATGTACGCAGTACAGGTCGAATTGCAAGCAGCTGTGGTTTGCCACCAAAACTAACACCCAGAAAGACAAACACTTTTCTGTGAAAGTGGAACGGGGCCCGTCTGGGTTCAGGTGAGACATGAGTCTGTCGTTCGCACGGTTTCGCGATCCGATAGACGCTTTTTTTTAGCCAACCCGCCGTTCTCTTCCACTCACTGATCCAACAAGCATTCTTTTCCTAGAATAGATAGAAGATATGAAATAACCAACATGAAAGACTGATGAGTTAAAGGAGCCTTTGCTTTGTCCCGTCTGTTTGCGCACGGTCCCCATGGCGCACTTTTGGTGCTTCCTTCTCTTGAGGGGAAAATCCGCCCCCGGCTCAGACCTCGAGAGGAGGGGTCGCCGTCTCTCCGCGCACTTTCACTTGTGCCAGTAGCTGCCCGCCAGCGGGAAGCGCACCACGTACAGGCACGATGTGGCGGCTTGCTGCGCTCGCCGTCCTGCTGCTCGCCGCGGCGGCGCGCCCGGCCGGTGCATGTGAGTCTGGGGACGCGCACTCGGGGTAGCGCGCCTGTCTGCCGCACGGACTGCGTGGCGGAGATGGGAGTACTTTGCGGTGGCTGTATGCATGTGATCGTGCCTATTCTAATCTGGTTTGCATTACACAGACAATCCTGTTAAATAATCCGCGCGTTCTTCTCTCTTCCAGCTCCCGGACCGTCTGTATCCTGCTGCCTGAGCGTGTCTAGCAAGGTGATACACCGGCACAGGATCGCAGGGTACAGCGTGCAGGGGGCAGTGCTCTGCCCGGTGAAGGCTGTCGTGTAAGTGCAGAGTGACTGCTGCTACTCTTATTAGTTATTACTAGTTTGCGGCTGGTAATCTTAACAACGTATATGACATAGGCCCATGACAGAGAAAGGCGTTTTTGAGCAGTAATAAGGAAAGTGAAAGCTGTGAGGTTACAGACATTAGAAAGCAACGTGGTCATAATCACCCATGGATGAAGTTAGGAAGGCGGCATCATGTCAGAAAGAACTGTAACGTTTTACGGAATATTCCGCAGGGACTTTTTTTCCATTATTACCATTTTTGCTACAAATAGCAATTTATAAATGACTGACCATAAAACGTACATGAGTTCAGATCTGACTGCCAAATAAGACCTAAGCAAAATATACAGATGTCCACCTTTTAGATGCATTTGCCTTTGATAAACTTAAGAAAAACTGCTTACACTTGTACCTGGGCATTCATCGGAAGTTCTGTTTGTTTGTGATGTGCTGTTTGCCTCACTTGCACGTCGCTTAGGACAAACGCGTCTTCTAAGTATAAATACACCTAAATGTATATGTAAGAAGGAAAGTGTCCGTCCGCCAGCTGCATTCAGCACAAAACGGTCGGCTCGTTCCCCGGCAGGTTCCACACCCGACGCGGGAAGACCGTGTGTGCGGATCCAGACCAGGAGTGGGTGAGACGGGCGATGCGGAGGGTGGATGAGGAGCTGGAGAAGGCGAGAGCGACGGCTGGGGGGAACCGAGGAAGCTCTAAGAAGAGAGGAAGAAGACGGAGGAGGAAGAAGAGCTGAGCGGAGAGAGGAGAAGAGGAAGCGGCTCTGCACGCTGTACCTCCAGCGCTCGGGGGTGTGCTGAGAAGCTGCCGGCCGCGGCTCACGCTACGGCGAGCTGCACGGGATTGTCCCGGGAAACATCACGCGTGCTTAAGCGGCGTCGTCCTGTCTTGCCGGCGGGTTGGCGAAACACTGACCGGTCTTTTTCCAGCTAGAGACGTAATATCTGCTGATGCTAACTGCTAATCAAAGCCTAGGGCACAATGGCAGCCTCCTCCTAGGGGTCTGACCCTGATTTTTTTTTAGTGATACAACTCTCTGTGCATGATACAGGTCTATAAGATTCTAACAGGTTTGGATGCTGTTCAACCAAATAGTTCAGCATTAGTTCAAATACAGTACAAGAACTCCATAGGTGGCCATAGGTAGAAATTAGCGGGAGAACATTTCAAACTGAATTTGAGGAAGCGCAGCCTGTAGTTAGAATATGGAATACTCTTCTTGATAGCGTAGTGCAAACTAAATCCTTGGGTTTAGCTAGATAAGATTTTAACAACTCTGAGCTATTAGTTCTCCCCAAACAAGCATAATGGGCCGAATGGCCTCCTCTCATTTGTACATTTCTTATGTTCTTATCCATCCATCCACGTTGTGTGACCTCTTGTCTAATGACAGTTGGGACTGTAGTGTTACTTGCTACCAGGATTAAGGTACAGGGATGCCAACTTTGATCAGCTGGATGGAGTGAGATTTTCAATTAAAATTCAATTAATTCAATTGAAGTCTGCACACAAATGCACATGGATTTACTTGTATGTAGGTTTGGAAAGTACCCCAATGCTTTTGATGTAGCTAATTTTAGGTTTAGGGTGGAATAATACAGCTTTGCCAGAAGGTTTCTTGCGTGAGGGTGAGAGTCTGAAAGCGTGAGTGTCACATTATATGCGTGACAGCTGGCAACTGTGGAAGTAGTGATGTTAGACTGTAACACCGGATTTCCTGGTTTTGAAACCCACACTGTGGCTCCTCAGTAAAGCATCTGAATCATGTATCAAGCTATCTGTGTCTTTGTTTGATTAGTTTCGACTGCAACCTGAAGGCAGAATGGCTGATATGAAGCCATGTGGAGGCTGCTTTTAATGTCGCGGCCACATCTGTTTCTCACACTACCACGACTTTACAGTGAAATTATCAGGTACTGTCTGCAAAACCGTGACACACGATCGAGCCACATGACGCCTTTCTCGGTGGTGACAGTGCCCTCTGTGCACACTCCCTGCACCCTTTCCGGCCCTCAGCAGTCCGTTTCTGCGTAGTGGCGTCTCATAGCTGCTGTTGAAATGTCGGCCTCAAAACCACATGATCTTCAGTGTGTTTCCTCCTTCCTTTCTCAGAAAGAGTTTCTGGGAAGTGAGTGTCTTGTAGCAGTGGGTCTAGTGAGTTTTCTGCAAGCCTAGCTCTTCGTTAAGGGAGTAAGGGATGTTGTCTGATGTTTTGTTTCACTTTCTGAATGCCTATTACATGGCCACAAGGCTGCACCTGTTCTCCCGGGTCACATGAACATATGGGATTCTGAGAAACTGCTTCATGCTTTGTAGCTTTTTAGTGCAAATGAAACGAAAACGATACAGCAACCCTCAACCAAAGGAGCATCTTGAAAACGGACGGAGGAACGTCCGAAGCCACTAGAGGGCACTATGTTGCGTTTTCTCAACTTCGTTCCTGTTTCGTGCTGCATGAAAGACCATAAAATAAAACGCTGCCAGCCGCACGAATTCATGAATCGACACGGCGACATGAAGAGCAAATTAAAAGAAAATACCAGCAGGCTAGTAAAATATAATGGGACGATTAAAAATGCAGCTACTGTCTAATTGAATGTCCGTTACTCGTACATGTACTCATTTTATTGTGTGTTTTCTTTGTGAGGCTACCAATGCATTTTTAGGTCACAGTTAATCCATTTTACTAACCTGCAGCCAATAAAACCTGTACCTCTATAACTTGGCTAAGAATGTCACAACCCGTCGGCCAGGGCTCTCATTACAGATCAGTCTATCTAGTCTTCTATCTATACCTCCATCTATTATCGCAATTTGCTCAGCCGTCTGCAGTGAAACTGCATTAAAACTGGCCCATTCACAGAAAAGCTGTTTCCTCGATCATCCCACATGGCACCTTATCTCATGCAGCTATGCCTTCTGGGAATAAATGGTAATTGAGTTGTTATTCTGGGAGCCGGTTCTCTGAGACCGTACACCGTTTTCCATTTCTCGCAGCCATCGCCGTTACCTTACACGTCGCTGGCGTAAATTGACATCGGGCAAAAATGGATTTGGCACACAGCCGGTATCTGCCAGGCACGCCGGTTCCTGCAATGCCCCAGACTCCGGGTACCTGCGTCGTAAATCACGTCTAAAACTCGAAAGTGACAAAAGGCTGCTAAAAAATGGGGCTTCTAATCCGTGAAAGATGAAAAGCAACACAACAAAAGAGTGGCATCCGTCATCACTGTACATCACACTGGACTGAGAGACCGGCGTGTGTCCGAAGCAGTGCACATAGACAGCAGTGAGTTTCCGAAGCACTGCCGTCCGGCGGCGGCGCGTCTCACCAGATATGCGCTATGTATGGCTAAAATATTCACACTTTCTTGTCTATATCAATAGTGTCATTGGATGCTAAACAGCTTTGACTACATCAGGTGGTATTTAATTACTTTCTATTTTAAAATGTGTCGTTCTCTGCATTTTGGCGCCTGTTTAAAGCGAAACTCGACTATGAGAAGTGAGTAGTCAGGAATTAAATTGGTTTGCAGGATGCTGAGGTGTCACTTACACAGTGTGTGTAATACTTCCGGTCTGGAAACCGTAAACTACACGCTCACCTTCACATACTGTACACGCTTCCAGAAAAGTGGGAAAATACGCTCCATGTCAGTACCCACTCATAGCCAGCAGGTGGCAACATTCGCACATACATTAAGCGTTTTCCCCGCTAGCTTTTCGCGGTGCCCGAAAGTAATTTATGAATAACAATAAAATAACGATCAAGCTCAAAAGACCTTCGTGTAATTACGTATATAAGGTATATGTATAGAAATAGTAAACAACAATGTTACTTAATAACCTCACTACAGCCCCTACATCACAGCAGTTGGGCAGTATTTCAATCACATGTATTTAAAATACGTATTTAATTACTTGCATTTTGTAATTTGTATTTTGCTAGACGGAAAAAAAAATCTGATTTAATTTGTAACAAAATACTTAAAGAGATTGTATTTTATGTATTTAAATACTTTATAAAACATGACATTTTATTTATTTTCCATCATTGTAAGAACCTTCAAGTGTGCAGACTTTTAAATATAGCTTATCACCTTCTCTGGCTAGATGCAAAAATATCACATGACACGTGCTGTTGGGCCCAGCTTGCTCATTGTGAAATTCATTTACCCATGACCAGTAATCCAAGGAAAGAAGGTGCTTCGGTGCTCGGTGCGAACAACCTTAAGGTGAAGTATGTAGTAAGGTATTTTATCAGATATTGCTCAATCATTATAAGGCAAAAAGATTGATTAGCAAATAGCAGTGTTGTGCTCTAGAAATTGTGAATTAACTTGCTTGCCTGCAATCAGTATTATACTTAATAACAACAGGCATGCTCAGACAGTGGCATCTTGTGGTGTGTCATATAGGCCCTGGATGTCTGATGGCCCAGAGTCTCCTGAGGAGACTCCAGCAGGTCCCTGCTACAGTAGTTCTCCCAGTACAGTAGTTCTCCCAGTCTGTGGTTGCAGGGGTAATCTTCTATGCTGTGGTTTGTTGGGGCTGTAAAGCTACAGTGAGGGACACTAAGAGCCCCAATAAACTCATTAAGCAGACTGCCTCCATTCTGGAAATCCATCTGCATTCTTCTGAAGCAGTTATCCAGGAGAACACTCATGGAAATGTGCTCCATATTGGACAATGCCTCACACCCTCTGCATCAAACCCTGGTCAAACAGAGAAGCGCATTCAGCAACATCACGCAGTTATGATTATCATTGTACTTTTCGCACTGCACTGTATCTTAGTTAAATTCAGCCCAGTTTAGGTATAGCCTAATATAGTAATGCATTTGTATAGTATTGTCTCCTCCTATTTTATATGTACAGTTTGATGTCACTTTAGTGTATACTGCTGTAGCTAATTTGGAATTTCCTTCCAGATCAATAAAGCACTACTACTACTACTTCTATATATGCAAGACTGCATTAGCAATAAATCAAGCTTGCTGCTTTCCAAAAGACAAAATTAATTTCCGTCAGCTAAATGTAGGCGTTTTTATAGACACTGAACCTGTGTAAAAGAGAGAGCTAACTGGTGAACTTCACCTTGAATAATATATGTCTCACAGCTGCTGGTTACGTGTTTTTATTTTTGTTGAGAGTTTATCTAAAACACTGTCTATTTTTTGAGTTTGCTTATTTTCAGCACTCTACTGTAAAACGAAGCGGGGGTACGTCACGCATTATGATAATTCATTTGAGTTGGTGTGCCTCCTTGCATGTGCACACGCACACACCGGCACAATTGTAAACGCAATACAAAAGTTCACAATCTGGTATCGCAGGGGGGCGAAACCACGATATCAACAACCCCAACCCACAGCTGTAGGTGCAGCCTGTTGAGCTCTCATTACATTACGTTATATTACGTTATAAAAGTCACTTTTCATTTCACAAATAACACTATAACGCATGTAAATCACCAATATTATTCTATTGAAAGTTGTAAAGTTGGACAAGCTGTATTTTGTAAATGTTCCACATTACTAGCGCTGAAACGGTACACGTATTCGTCGGTGTAATGTAACAAAAATGATATGTGCCCTTATATGGTTTTATGACCACATCCTTCATGTGCAAGTGCAATACGCTCTAAGTGACGTTTTCGCCTGGGTTAGAAAATCGATTAAAACAGCGATTCCGTTGGTGCAATGTGTAAAAGGCAATGGGGAAAGACAATCAAACCATAATTTCTGAAGAAATCCCCTGCATGATCTTTCTTTAATATGGAAAACTAAACATCCAGCTTCTTCTGGGGAAGCCACCCCCTATTCTTGAAAACAGATTAATAAAATAACTGATTGTAATTTGTGCATAAAATGAATCAATACAATTACTGTTTATCGGAGATTGTTATGCGCGAAAGTAAAATGATGCGTGAGCCTAGTTTTGAAAGTACTATGTTCCTTGCTTTTCTGGAAGAGAATTCCAGAGCTTAGGATCTTAGTGACTAAAAGTTGCCAACAAGAATAATGTGCTATTAATTACTTAAATACATAATAATGCAATGTCTTCTATTGTCACCTGGTACCAAACTATTCATCTGCTCATCTTTGTAGTCCTTCTCATTAACATTAGCATCCACAAACGCTGTTCCTCTTCTCACCCTCTGCTTGTGCTCATTAGCATTAGCACCCACAAACGCTGCTCCTCACCTCGCTGTCTCTGCTTGTGCTCATTAGCATTAGCACCCACAAACGCTGTTCCTCTCCTCAGCCTCTGCTTGTCCTCATTAGCATTAGCACCCACAAACGCTGCTCCTCTCCTCACTGCCTCTGCTTGTGCTCATTAGCATTAGCACCCACAAACGCTGCTCCTCTCATTGCATGTCAAAAAAATCCATACAAAATCCATAAATTGACGTTAAATTTATTCCAAAGTTTGATTACATTGGGTGAAGCGTTTGAGGAGGGAGGGATTACCTGGGAGATGCTGTATCTCTGAGCTCCAGCACAAATTTGGCACTTTTTGTTGGCATCTTCATGCTCATGTTTCGAAGGATATCTAATTCCATTCCTTCTAACGTCTTTAAGAGTTTAGATTAGTCAGTGTTCTCAGTAGCTTTCTGGCAAATTATTCAAGCTGCTCAACCTGAGCATGTGACCTACTCCAGGAAGATTTGGGAAGAGCCACATGTTAGCCAGTGTTTCAAAGGATATTTAATTCCTTACTTTCCAACTTCCTCTGAAGTTTTTCCCCAGCCTTTGCTTTTCTGCAGCTTCATAATAACTTCTTTAAAAAGCTTTGCTGTGAATACTGCATCAAATAACACAGACACATTTAGTCTAAATGCATTTCAGCCACTGGTGCAGAGATTCACATTATATGAGCAGAGAAAAATAATTGTTTCTGCACTTACACAGCAGTGTGGCTTGCTGATTGTCAGCCTGAGCTTTCCGGTCTCTTGGGTTCATTTATTTACTCATTTATTTTCTCTCTTGTCCCTATTCTCCTTCATTTGTGAAGATCAGTTGGGAAAAATAAGCCAATTTACTGACCCAAGATGGCCCTAATACGGAGTACAGGACGTCGGAGGAAGATTTCCTATAGACGTCAAGTCCCGGTACAAGCGGTGAACAGATGGTGTAACTTTTTCACGGCAGTATATCTCATACCATAGTGGTTTTCCTCTGAGGAATGGGGCTTTTTATTCTGAGTGCCGGCCCCCAGCCCTCGCAATACGGAGAAGGGCAGAGGGGGTGTTTCTTAAGGGTGAGTGCTGGTCTGGCAAACCCCCAGGGCTATTTGTTCAAAATGCAGTCCAGTCTTCATACAGCCTCCTTGGCTTCAAGTGGATTCATTCACAGAGGCTTCTGACGTGCAATTATGGTAAGCTGATGCCCGTAGTCTCAAACCCTACTCCAGGGGTCGTCAACCTGCGACACATTGCCTCTGGATATTGCATAAACTGATGTATTTGAAATGTGTTTATCATGAGATACAGTACTAGCTAAAGCACACCAAGCCGCCTTTAAAGGTGAGTGACAGCCAATGAATGCACTGCATATACAGTATATGGGAACTTCTTCAGGACA
Source organism: Petrocephalus schoutedeni (assembly GCA_026780765.1). Taxonomy (NCBI): domain Eukaryota; kingdom Metazoa; phylum Chordata; class Actinopteri; order Osteoglossiformes; family Mormyridae; genus Petrocephalus; species Petrocephalus schoutedeni. The sequence goes on along the minus strand of JAODKL010000081.1, from coordinate 19,003,835 downwards.
GCTGACATCCCAGGAGGTTGCCTTATGAAACTGGCTTAGAGGAGACGGTAGGGCAGGGGTAGGGAACCTGATCCATGGAGAGCCGGAGTGGGTGCGGGTTTTTGGGATGACCTCTCAATCAGCCAATACATTGGTTCTCAGCTCCGGTCCTCGGGACCCACTCTTATTGGCTGATTGAGAGGTGAGCCAGTCCCTGGAGCAACTGGGGTTAAGGGCCTTGCTCAGGGGCCCAATGGTGACATCACCCTACCGACCGACCCCGCCCACAAGAAGGCAATATAAATACTTATTTAATCAGCTGATGTATTTTAAAATTTAGTTTCATGGGAAATAATTTAATGGACCCCCTGTTCGGAGCAAAAAATATTCTAAGCCCCACCCCCGAAGAAAGAAATATCCCTGGTCCTTAGTGCTTGCATTCATGCTAGTGGATCCCAATCTCACATATTTTTTCTTTTTTATTGGGGGGGTCACAGGTTTGAGAAAGGTGAAGGGCCCTTGTCCACGGACCACTCCGCTGTAGGGAACGGCTGGATGTTTCCCCGATTTCTGAGCTGGACCGACTTCCCCTGAATCACGTCACCACGGACTTCCCGCACACAATTCCAATCTAATGCTATTCACTTTCTCGCCATATATAATCTGGGAGCAGATCATTCGCACCGAGCCGCTCAACTTAGACATGCTATTCTCTTTCTCTGTGAGTCCTGCATAAGATCCACACGGCTGAGGCCATTAGAGCAGCTTTAGAAGGCAACATTGCTCAAACACTCTCATGTCTCTTAAGTTTGGGTTGCGGGGGGGGTTGAGTTAATCGAGCTCGTGTGCTTCCGGGGAGGTTCGGAAGCTCACTGGGCTATTCCTAACGCGTCGACCATGTCAGGCTATGTGTGGGGCGAGGGACCTCGGAAGAGTGTGAATGTCCTTTCGGCAGAGTGCCCGTGATCGCGTAAAGCACAACTGCCGCGCGTAACGGGGAATACGCCAGTTAATAAATAAATAAGCCTCAAGGTTTTGTCTCTGGACTCCATTAGTATCTCCAGAAACAGCAGGGTCAGTCGGCTAATAGTTATTCAGCGGGGTGACAGAAAATCTTTCCCGTGTTTCCAGAGGGGTGCTGGGGTGAGGAGGGGGTCTGGCTGGAGTTGATGGGATTCCACAGAAGACCAATGATCTGCTGTGGTCCTCTGCTGATCTCTGAGCAGCGAGCCCTTCCTCAGAGGAAGAGGAGGGTCGTGCGCGCGGGGCCGGGGGGGGCACCTGCGCTAGCTGCCGCATTCTCAGTGGGTTCTTATTTTTAACGATGCAACTTCATTTGAAAATGAGGAGCGAATGAAATAAAATCAGTGGCGTTCGAAAAAGAGAGTGCGGGCGATGGGGCCGTGGAGTGCTTTTGGCAGACGTGAACGTTCAATTGCAGGAACCGCGTCTGATCAAGGCGAAAAGAAGGTCACGGGTGCGCGGGGCAGAGCCCCTGACAGCATCGGCTTCGCCTTGCTCTCACCAGCGCCCCCATCTGGGAGAACCCAGACAAAAGAAGGCAGTAGCGGAAAAGCAGACAGCACCTGTTGAACGCCTTGTGATTCATGACACCCGTCGCCGTGCCAAGTTCAATAGGCGTGTTTGAAATTTAAGAAAACGTGGAGTAGGGGGAGTTTGCTGGCATTTATAATGTTGCTTCGGGGGGGAAACTTGAAGGGTACAGACACTAAAGAGGGCTTCCAGAAGAGAGAGGACGAGGTAACATCCCACAGTATGGAACACGCGTAAAGCAACTCAACCGTAATTCGGTGTTTATCTCCAGTCGTCTTGATGAGCCCCACGTCTCCAGAAGCACTTTGCGCCGGTGATCTGTTTCCACTCCCGTTGCCCTGGCAACGGCTGTTGTCGTCTCGCAGGATGCTGGCAGGGTGCGCGGTTGCCTTTTACCGAAGCGTGTCTAAGCTGAGCACGTCGCCGGGCGTCCACGTTCTGGGGAGGTTTGCTTGTGACATACTCAAATCCCGGAGCACAAAACCATCATCGTCCTTGCCTCCGCTGGGTCCATGTGGTCCTCTCACCACATTCGTGAAGTAAGATATTACTTCAGGGACACTTACGGACCATACCATGAATGGATTTATCAAAAACAAAGCAAGTACCGAATAAGGTTATTCAAGCACCAGAAGTGTAATGTAAGAACATTCTGGGAAGCATCAGATTAGCTGAGGACTGTACTGTTTGTACCAGAGTTAATGTATAATAATTCTCTGCCTGTTAATGTCTCACACGATCCGACACTCGCAAGCCGAAGATATCATTTGGGGACACTTAAGCAAAGTACCATGAACTGATTTATCAAAAACAGTTCAAAAGGCACTGAAGCACAAACATAAATTAATGAGACTGGAGATGTAAGTAAATGTGTATCCTCTACCCATAAGCGACTCACGAAGTGGATTTCCTGTGCACGGTTAAACATTTGGCTGATGAAATACGTCAGTCGCACACACACACGCACATGCATGCACAGTAGTGAGCCAGGCTCAGTGAGTGTGGAAAAAGCTTCCACAGTCCGGGACTGAGATTGAAGTGCTCAAGGTGACGAGTCAAACCTCTCCAAAATAATCACCGTATTGATTTCATTCACAGGTTAGAACCCCCCCCCCCCCCCCCCCCCAGGGTTGGTTGCCAGCCCATCCCTGCAGCCCGTTGTACTCAGACGGAGGGGCCAACACACTGCGTAAAAACGATTTGGACCATAAAAACATTTATGAGAAACCTGATTAGGTGACACTTAAAGGGCCGGCTGACTATATATTAAAGGGATCAGCTCACATGTCCATCATCTCGTACCTTGATTGGAGGCTGTAGCTATCTATGTGTAACGGCACTCTAGAATGACCCCCTACTGGCCACAGACATTACACTAAATATTAAATAGACGTGTTCCCTCTTTAGGAGATGCTGAAGCAGCTCTGTTAACCAGCTAGCCTGCTATGACCCTCTGACTCTACTCGCTAGCTATTTATTTCATTTTTGAAACATCTGAGGAGCGGCAGGGGGGCCCCCACGTGACTTTTTCAGTGGGGCCCCAGGAACAACACACTGGCCCTTGCCAAGACTTCCTGGGCCCCTGTAAGGTCCACGTCCCGCCCACTCTGTCAGCATGTGACTTGTACCATGCGTCTGAACTTCGAGGGCGATTCATATGCCCGCAATACTCAAATGGGTGGTACAAAAATTTGAATTTAATCCCGAAAGGCGTCTGTGTCTGGAAAGCTGCCCCCTTGTGGTCAATGAGGTGAAAAACACTCAAGGATGGGATTGTTGTTTCAGGCACCTGACTGAAAAAGTCACCCCCCCAACTGTAGTTACAAGCCCATGGGGGCCCATACAAATGCCTCTACCCCACATATAATATGACTTACTATATTCCATGGAATGTATATGTATGTTGGCCATTAATTGATACCAGATAATTAAGCTAAAAGAAATGGAATTATGCATTATAAGTAGGTTAATTCTGTCCTCGTTGACTTATATTCTCTGGTGTCTTGGTGTAGCTGAAAGTCTGAGCTGCACCTCCCCCGGGTCTCGGGTCTCGTCACACCGGCATTCCAGCTCACAGCACCAGAGAGAGGCTTCTGCACGCTCCCGGCTGGACATCAGAAGGAAGGAAAGAGGAAGAGGTGGGAAGAGCCTTACTCAGGAACACCTGCATCTGTAGAAATGTGAGGGCACAGTGCTAACCAGTACAGCACTGTGTGCAAAACCATTTCCTGTTATACGGAAATGAAATAAAGTCTTCCGGCATTTATTTATTTGTTTGTTTGTTTGTTGGGTCGTTTGTTAGTTCGTTTGTTAGTTTAATTTCTTTCTTTCTTTTTCTTTCTTTCTTTCTTTCTTTCTTTCTTTCTTTTCTGTCCTGTATGTCCTGCTGTGGGGCAACTGTACTGTAAAAGGCAGTATATAAACATAAATCCAATACAGCTGAATAAAGGGCATTATTCTTGGGATACAGTGCTATCCCAAACTGGCCAACTGGGAGGCATCGCCTGTTGTCTGCGTGCTCTGCACCCCCACCAAAGGTTGCTTTGCTTGTCCACTTCCCATACCTCTTCCTTTAGAATTCGATTATCCAAAGCCAGACGTCTTGATTGAATTTTAATGAGCGCAGACGAGTTGACGGGATGCCCGGCTCGCAGACCCGCCGCTCTGCCCCGGAGCCGAATGAAAGCAGCCCGGCGGGGGAGGGGCGTTTTCTTCTTCCTCTCCCTTATCTCTTACGGAATGTCTGCGCGTGTCTCGCTCGCTCGGCGTGCCGTGTCAGATTAACACGCCGGCCGCGGCTGCCGCCTCCCCACACGGACCCGGAGGAGACGCGCACACGTGCACAACGCCAGAGACGCACCGACACGTCTCATCTCTGCGCACCACGGGGCTTCTAAACAAAAGAAAAATAATGACTTCATCTAGTCTCAATTATTTCTTAATTTCTGCTGCCATAAACCAAACTGAAACAAGGGGGAAATACATGGTTTGCAAAGCTAAAAACTAAAAGCGGGACTTGAGAGATGTTTTGGGGATGTTAGTGCCTTCATGCCGGTAGGACATTAAGAGGCAGGAAGCTGATGAGCGTTTAGGAGAGTCCAGGGGCTTGTTATCCTCTCAGTGGGGGCACTGGTGGTCCGTGGTCGGGAAATGACAAGGCTGGCATAATCTACCTGCAAACAGGACGTTTCAGCGCACACGCAGAGCTAATATTGAACTGTCAAATAGCGGCGCTCCATTAGTCTGGGCTTTTACGGCCTCTGGCGTCTGCTGGGGGCCCCTGGCGTGCCATAATGCACGCTCCTATCGATTTGCTCCCGCCGATGAAGTAACTCAGATGCTGCCACTCGGTCGAACGCCGACGAGGATGCGCGGCACATTCGTAAATAAACAGAAGTAACTTCTCGCGGCCGGGGGGGGAGCACCTCTCGCTGACGGCGTGACATCGTCACTGCCGCACCGGCACACCCCCCAGAGGGAGCCGTCTCCCTCTCTCCAAGTCGCTCCGAGTCGCCCTCTGGGCAAGCCAACAGCCTCAAACGCCGGAGCCCGACCTGAGCCGGCAGCCAGAGCGCTCGGCTCGCGGTCCGCTGACCCCTGCTGTCCGTCGCCTAACAGGACCCCTCTAAGTGCTGACAGAGAAACAACCCTGTCAGTCACAGTTACTAATGTGGCTGTTTTTTTGAGTATTATATTATCTGCACGCAAATAACGGACAATGTTTTCGTGCATGTAAATATTTACATGTGATATTCACAACAGAAAGTGCAGTGCAGAGGAAATATATATCACATGCATAATTACATATGATAAAATAACTGTAATATAAACAACATAAAGTACAGTGTTGAGAAAATGTATATTGCAAGCATATTTGCACAAACTCATAAACTCATAAACAAGGAAGCAGATTAAACTGAATGTTTCTGCGCTTTCCTGCAGCTTGAGTTACGTCTGCTTGCTCTTAGTCAGAAAAGAAGTCATCCTTAATATCACAGACACCCCCCCCCCCCAAAGCCCGATAAGGAACGGTGTTATTCCATTTCCAGAGCAGGTTCGCAGCGGACGAGCGGGGCATCGATTTCCCGAAGCCATTAAGAGGGTACGGAGGGACCCCTCAGTCCACTGCAGTGGCCGGGGGGGGGGGGGGGGGGGG
>JAODKL010000081.1:18963778-18981214 GCA_026780765.1 Petrocephalus schoutedeni | reverse complement strand
TCAAAGATTGTGTTTTCTCATCCGGCCCCGGATACAAACTGTAAAGTGGATCGCTGGTAAGACGAACTCACCCCTCCCCGGGCCACCGCTGTTGTTTTATGATGAAAGTGCTTCTTCCCTGCTGTAGAGTGAATTAACGGGGGTTCAGGCTGGTAACAGGGAACATGGTGCGTGCGTGCGAGAGAGTGAGAGAGAGAGACCAGAGAGAGGTAGGGGAAGAGAAGTAAATGACAGTCCCAGCTGCTTCTGGCAGCTTCACCTCAGCAGAGTCTGACAAGACTTCAGCACAGAGGTGAATCCACTCTCGGAAGAGGTAATTAAATAATGAAAACACCCCCCCCGTCCCTCGGCCTGGCAAAGAAGCGAGAATCACGGCGTACAGGCTCGCCTTTCGGCGCAATCCCGCCCACACTTCCTTCAGCTAACCAATCAATACTTGACTCAGGTCCAGACGAGCGAGGTCCAACATTCAAACCTGTGCTTTGGAACACTGGGAGATCTCTTACATCCCTCACGGTGCCTTTTTAAGAGCTTTGCCCATACTGGCAGGAACGTACACAAACATTGACAGCAGAATGCTGAATAGGCATGTTAAAGCGGTTAATAAAAACACAGGACGTCTGGTTTCCTTCTGTCATTATGGGCGTCTTGACGGCACGGCCGATTAGGCAGCCTGGATTTCTCGCTGGTCGTTAGATCCTCTCTGTTTCATTTATAATAATGTAGCCGGCCGTAAGAATAGCTGACTCTGTGTATTTAATCTCTCGGTGGTGCAATGACACTGCGGTACAGATACCTCAGAATAAGTAACTTACTTGGAGGGAGCAGAATATTTACACGGGGAGGGGGGCTCAAATTTAAATTACCTGGCTTGGTGGTCCTCAGTGGGGGTGGGGGGTTGTAGCACTGATAAAATCACATGGTTTTTTTATTCTCTGTAGAAAATGGGAGATTGACCCGCAGGCCACATTTAACAATGAATTACGAACATTATGGGCCATATAAAATCGTCACGCGGGCTGGTACTTTGCTGGCACTTGGAGACCTGCGCTTTTCAGGAATACTGTTCTCTTTTCCGCCAGAACCTGTCCTAGTAACTCGGCAAAATTCCCAGGCCTGAAGCTTGGGCTTAGCAGACTGCCACAGAGCCCCACTGTTTGGATTCTGGCCAAGCCCGTTTATGTGTGAAGCTGGCTGCCGGTGTGGAGGTCTGGGACTGCGGTCATGAACCTCAAAGGCCCGGCTGTATGGTGGTGAGGGGCCCTGTGTGTGTGGTGGTGTGGGGTGAGGGGCCCTGTGTATGGTGGTGTGGAGTGAGGGGCCCTGTGTGTGTGGGGTGAGGGATCCTGTGTGTTTGGCGGTGTGGGGTGAGGGGCCGTGATGTGTGGTGGTGTGAGGTGAGGGGCCCGGGTGTGTCTGGCAATTTGAGGTGAATGGCCATGCACGGTATGTGTGGCAGTGTGGGGTGAGGGGCCCTGGTGTGTGGCAATGTGAGGTGAGGGGCCCTGTGTGTGTGAGGTGAGGAGCCATGTATGTGTGGTGGTGTGGGGTGAGGGGCCCTGGTGTGTGGTGGTGTCAGGTGAGGGGCCCGTGTGTGTGTGGCAGTGTGGGGCCCGGGTGTGTGTGTGTGGGGTGAGGGGCCCGGGTGTGTGTGGCTGCGTGGGGCCCAGGTGTGTGTGGGATGAGGGGCCCTGTGTGTGTGGCGGTGTGAAATGAGGGGCCCTGTGTGTGTGGTGGTGTGGGACCCGGGTGTGTGTGGTGGTGTGGGGCCCAGGTGTGTGTGGGGTGAGGGGCCCTGTGTGTATGGCGGTGTGAGGTGAGGGGCCCGGGTGTGAGGGATAGCAGTAGGAGCGCAGAGGATGCTGGGAAGTCACGTCATGCTGACTTAACAGGGATCGGCGCTGCTTGGTGCGCATCAAAGCGCAGTCGGGGATCCTGATGACGCTTCAAAGGAAAAGCACAGAGACACACCTTGGCAGGGATATGCCCTCGCCGAACCTCCAACTCACACGGGAGGCTGCGACTCACGGAAATGAACTATCATCGACTTCATATACAATACATTTATTTGCTCAACATTTTTATTTGTGAAAAGAGGGGATTCTCAGTCAAGTTATGTGTTTATTTCTTTATCTGTGATGAAAAAATATGAATAATTGAATCGCATCTGGGAATCTGAAAATTGTAAACTGTGACTGAGCCAAGTCTGTTACCGCAGGTTCATCAGATGGATCAGTCTAATCCCTGACTCTCCGTCTCGATTGGTCTGTATCACTGAGCGTGCAGATTAAAGAACACCAATCACCACCATCCATCTTGAGCTCTAAAACTATCCAAAGCAGCTCAGCTTCAGAACAAACATTCGCAGATTTAAATATCAAATCGGGGATTTTCCTTACACAAGGATTTTGAGTGACACACAATTAAAGCTGTATGTAATGTATATGTACCGTATGTGCGCATGGTGGAAGTGACTCTTCTAAAGGGTGGAAGTGTATGATTTTATGAATCCCTCTTTAAGGTCTAGCAGAAGCCAGCAAGCATACTGGGAATCCAACTTGGCTTGATGTCGCTTTTCCATAACAGAGATTGATAGAGCAGCGTCCTGTCTCAACATGCCCAAACATGTCACAGCCTGCAAACGCCAGCTACACACAATTATTACCGTACTGTGTGCCCTTCTCTAAAGTGGAGTATATGTTCACAAATACAAATAAAATCATTTTTTCCTAAATTAGATATTCTCATGCACTCACGATGAGGAATCGTATACTATCAACACAGCCTAAAAATGGTGTCATTCAAAAACAATGTTCAATAGCGAAGTCCTGATTGCAGTTCTGGAATCAGCATTAAAAAGTATATAATATACACCCCTTAGTTGTTTCTGCCACTGTTTTTCTTGATTCATGTTATTGTTCAAAAATCAACCCTGGTCTATTAAATGGTAGGAATGTTTTGTAATAAAAATAACTAAGAAAAAAAATATATGGCAAAAAGAAATGTCCTTGTCCTTTCTCCATTGTAAAAAAAAGGTGATTCAACAAGAGCCGTATTTTATGCTCAAAGAGTGGAGTGAGCTGTCCATACCGTCTGGAACAAGCTCTTTGAAAACCGACAGAGATGGATAGTAATTAAAATCCTATTTGCATAGAGTTCTAAAGATGTTCTTTCTGGGCGTAAAACAAATGCAATTAAGCGACTTACCCATCGCAACCTTTGAGCCAGTAAAATAAATAAATAAAAATAAAATATTTTAAATTCAAAGTTATGCTAATAGTATGATTTAAAAATAGTTAGTGTTCCCCTCCCCTTTGAGGATATTCCTAAATCATTATAACGACGTTTAAAACGAACTTTCCGCTCATTTAAAGGCTGAGCGAATAAGTATATTTGGTTGGTACTAATTGAGGATTAGGAATTGACTTTAAAGTTCTAATTTAAACGGTCTGACTGACACGTGTGCCGGACTTCAAAGCGTGTCGAGCTCGCGGGGAGAATAGTCGCCCAGTCAAATTACGGGGCGCCCCCTCTGGGATGCCGAGAGGGGGGCTGGCCAGTCAAATAGCTTCCAGCAGAGTCTCTAATCCCCCACCTTTGAGATCCTGAGACCCGCTGAGGTTTACTGTTCTTCATCCCCGTTGGGATCACGGTCACATACGGCGCATGACGATCAGTCTGAGAGGTGCACAGAAAACCAAGGAGAGGCCGTTTAGCTTGGCATAGAGGGCCGAGTGGAGTCCAGAGCTCCATGCATATGCAGGGGCCCGGTTTGTTGTTTCGGGGGCACAACTCAAAGTTAGTTAGCTGGATGGTTAGCAGAACCTGCCGCTCCAGCAACATCTTAATGAGGCACATGTTTGTTAAATATTTCATGTAGTGACCGTTTCTGGGCAACAGGGGGCCTCCTAACCTCGGGGGCCTCACACAAATGCATGGTTAGTGTTGGCACTGCCACTCTGCCTTTGGAGGGGGCCACTCTCAAAACATCAGGGTCATTGTATGGAGGAGGTGAAGCCATCATTCTCTGTTAGGGAGAGATTCGCTTATTCATCTGATCGCTTTCTCAGTTTGTTGATTTCGCTGGTTTGTTTCCAGGCGTTTCCACATTCTTATTCATATGGTGCCTGGATTTAAATGCCAGTACAGCCCAATGTCAGCCTCATTAAGGGCAGAAACAGCCCTGATCTATCAGCATCAGCACCAACCAGCTTAGGAATAGCGCTCCCACCCTATTGCAATCCAGCAACTCAACACAGAACGAAAATATTCCAAGCCTATAAATGCACACATTTTACTGAGCGACACTTTGCACATTACACTTTCATATGCCATGTTTCCTACTTCCACCATTTATTTAATATTTATGTCATATATTAATAATTTATTTAGCCATTTTTTTCTGTTAAAGCTATTTCTTCAGTTTCATATTTATCCCACAAATATCCCCACAGTACCTAGTCATACGTCTGCTTTGATGCTTTGTGAGTGTCTGCTTTCCAGTTCTGCTAGATGTTACATGTTACTGACTGATTGGCACAAATAATAATTCCTATGTACTGATGTGCACAAGGCAAATTTCCTAATGCCCTCGGTGGAGGTCGGGTCAAAGGTCATGTGAGCCGGCGATCGCGGTGGGCCAGAGAGAGAGAGCAGCGCCGTAAACCTTTCTGAGGCTTCCCATCTCCACGGTGACCTTCAGTGTGAGCATCGCTCCCTCCACACAGCGGTGCCTTCCAAAAGGCATTCCACTCGTCTTCAGCCTTCTAACAAACTCAGCCCGACTAAATAAGCGAGTTATCCAGGTCACCTCGAGTTCACCTCTGGCAGGAAAAGAAGAGCTTGAAGGGTTGCGTGAAATGGTACAGGAATCCTTTACCACCCGCTGGTCGGGAAGGGCTTTTTCATCCATCAGATGTCCGTCTTTGAGTCACCGTGGTGACACGTCTGCCTGGAGGATATACATACTGATGTTCAACTCAAATCTAGGCATTAGAAAGGCAAGAAACTACCTATAAGTTCAAAGCAGAAAAGACTAAACCCCAGCTGGACGACTGAAAACCCGAAGAAGCTCCGTACGCGCTAACAAGGAGAGGGCCTCTGATGAAACTGGCATACAATACGGCATCTTTGACATCTGACTGTAAAACAGAGCTTGAATTCTGCAGCCTGGAATTGACCGAGGTATAATATTCACAACCATGTCAGAACCCCAGTCTGAGAGTCGGCTAGCAGAACAGGCCAGTGCTACCCTGAAATACACGTTGAACCTATGGGCACTTTCACACTGCAGGCTCTTTTTTCAAGAACCTTTTTTCTTCCTTAGCCAGAAGCTTCTTTCACTCCGTCCCGCAGCAGGACGTTGGCTCGGTTGTAGTTTGTCAGAGGTAGATCCCATACATTTGTTTTAGTCACTACTCCAGAGTATGGGCTTTTTCCCTCAACCGGGAACTTCGGGGAGGGGCTTATAGCAATTGCTGATTGATCTCAGACAGCCAGGGACACGCTTTTACGTCTCGTCTGAAATGTGGCACCATTTTTACAGCACTGTGTCCCCATCAGTGCACTGGGATCCACTGACCACAGGATGGGCTAACCTGCTGGCCACACCAACACCACTTTCCCACCAGGACATTGGTACAGGGCCAGCGAACCCATTAGACGACATAGGAGGCCACCTAGGGCACCATCTTCTGGGGGGTGCCCCAAGGTAATTTCCCTTTGTTTGCAACAGGGGGCTCCACAAAGGCTTCTGCCGGTACTGTATGTATGTATATAATGCTTCTCACCCAGAAAATTTACTGAGTTTAATATAACAGCTAAATAAAGTACGTAAAACTACTCCGTGTTTTTATTCAGTCCACAATGTTCTTTCGAGATTTACAGAAGGGGAAAGTCCGCCATGGCTAACAGGCACGGGAGATTTTAGCCGATAATTCACACCCATTTATTACAACTGCGTCAGCAGGAGGAAGCGGCCCGCAGGCATGGATGGTTTATCTATCTGTAAGCAGTGGGACCATCATTTCACGTCGGAGTGGTTTCTATGGACGGGGAGACGAGGCTGCGGAAGTCAGGCTGAACCTTAGCTAGGAGCTTTGCTCACACTGCAGGCCGGGGCACCACCGCGTGCCGCAGAAGCCGGACACGGCGTCCCAGAAAGCCGCCGTGCTGCGGAAGGTATTCCGGAAACGTGCTCGCGGAGGGCCGGAATGCACCTGCATCCATGCCTTCACGCCTCATTATGTCATGTGATCCGGGGGCGCTGTGCTTCCACGTGAGCGCTACCACACACACACACATATATATAAACACACACACAGACACACACACCGCATTAGTGTAGCCCTGCTAACCAGATTGATTAGCACCTCTTACAGAGCCCCTGTGGCGAAAGGGGTGGGGGGGGGTGGTGTTCCTTTCTTCAGCTGTTTGTGTTCACGCGACAGCCAGGTAAAAATTACACATCAGCACAACTTTTAATTTGAAGGGATTGAAGGGTTAGCGGAGAGGCCCTGCATCCGCTTCCAACTGTCCTGCCCATTTTTTCCTAAATGGCTTTTTCTTTCTATTAACCACAAACATGCATAATGCATATTTCATGCCCGAGAGAGGAGCTGTGATAATGCACCAAGCCTGAATATTTTACCACTGTCCCAAACACCTCCCAAACTACTGTGGGGGGGGGGGGGCGTTAACAGTCATCCATATTTGGAGCTTACTTTATTAATTTTTTTTTACTTTTTAATTAATTAACTGCTTGGCACGCATGGCCATGAAAGCCTCTGACATGACTAACCACCTTCTGGTAAATTCCGTGGCTCTCAGAGAGGATGCGGCCCAATTCTGTCCTAAAGAGCAAGACCAACATGACCCAAGAATCGCTATTCGACAGTTCTGTGAAGATCCCTCTGGTCGGAACGGCAAACGTGACACCAGACCAGGCCAGGAGGTGTTTATAAAGGGACAAATGTGAAATTGAAAAAGCACCTTCAGCTAGCAAGAAGATAAAGCAGGCTACTAATTCAGCTGCAGCCTTTAAGCATAGTCAAGCTCCCCTAGTGAAACAGCCACAACACAGCCATAAATAAGGGGCAGGTGAATCCCCTTCCCAAGATTGCTACACCACTGCAGCTTTCTTTAGGTACACTAGTCTATTCGATATATTATATTTTAAAACTCCCTTTGCCAAACATTTAAATAGCTCTCAGAAACTAATCTGCGGAGTAAATGAAGTGTAATTATAATCCACACCCCCCCACACCTTAAAGCCTAAACACAGAGGGCCATATTACAACAAGACCAATGATCTGATCTGATCTGGGAGTCATATAGCCCAAACACTGATATGTATGGAGGACCCGAATCTTTTGGTTGACTTTTGTTTTAGGTTTGTCCTAATGAGGACACTGTGGTAATATCCATTACCCAAAACTGCCTCTGGTAGTCGGCTAGAAAGCCAGTCCCTGAGTTAAGAATGTTAGACTTACGGACAACTCATACTTATGTACAGACTGCCATAAAGCCTACTGTATAAAAAATTAGGGTTTATATTATGGTTTGTAATAACAAACGCATTCAGTACTTTGTGGCACTCGGCTGGAGTGGATTGTTGGTCCGAGGTACAGTACAGTACCGTATATAGCAAATTTTATTGTTAGTGTATTATTATTATTACTCTGTCATGTACTGTATACACTGTTGCCTGTGTATGACATTAAACATGCCACTGTAAAAAAAAAAGCAAAAAAAAACTTCACACAGCTCCAATGAGACAGTCGAGACACCTTTCTGGCCTCCACAGGCATAGCTCCGCTGTAGCCACCCACAGGAAGGCTGCACACATCTTGAAGGGGATCCCCGGAGGCGGCGAGACTGCTGGAGAGCCAGTGGGGTCAGGCCTGTTGGGGATGGGAACCGGTGAGGTGCTGAGGCATCGTCCGCTTCACGGCAGCGCTCGGGTCCTCACCTGAGGCAGGCCATCATGGTAGGCGCATGGAACGTCATGAGGAACATTTTCCTCTGCTGTCATAGGACTTCCGTAAGCTCTGCATATCGGTGGCGGCACTATCTGAGGTATGCAGAACAGGGACTGGCCAGATCTCTGTAGGATGGTACACCTATTATGGGTCTGATCGCTCTGATGGCTGCCATACTCAGGGAGAAGCTGTTGCTGTGGCAGATTTAGGCACTCTTAGGCACTCTCTGTCTCAGTGGTGACAAAGGGACTTGCTGTCTATATCTGGAAATGGAAAGGCGAAAGCCTGGATTGTGGCAACTACAGGGTAGGAACACTGCTCTGTATGCCTGGTAAGGACCTTGCTATGGTCATCCTCAATAGGATCCATGATCAATCGCTCACCTACCAGTGACTGGAGCAGTCTGGTTTTACAGCTAAGTCTACCGTCTACCGCATCCTGGCACTGGGGGTTCTTATTGAGTGAAAAGGAGAATATCAAAAGATTTTTTTGCATTCTTTATCGATTTTCATTTTTCATCAGTTGATCAAGCTGCCCTGTGGGACATCCTGAGACCTCGTAGGATCCCCCCAAAACTGCTCGATTTTGGCCTGTACAGTCGTGGGCAAAAGTTTTGAGAATGACACAAATATTGGTTTTCTCAAAGCTTCTTGCTTCAGTTTTCATGATGCCAATTTGCATATGCTTCAGAATGTTATGAAGTGTGATCAGATCAATTGCAATTAATTGGAAAGTCTCTCGTTCAATTGGGGTTCAATTGTTCAAAAGGTTCAATTGCTGTGAAGAAGGCTTCAGGGCACATTGTATTTAATCTCAAAATCTATAGGATGATCTATGATGTAATTGTCAATAAATGCCTTTGAACTGCTTGTAATTATACTTCATTTCATCAATAGAAACATTTGACAAAAATATCTAAAAACACTGAAGCAGAGTACTTTGTGAAAACCAATATTTGTGTCATGCTCAAAACCTTTGGCCAAGACTGTACACTGGTACTGTGAGTGCTGTGCAGAGTAGAGGCAGAATGGCTGCCTTCTTCCCAGTTGAATCTGGGGTTCATCAGGGGTTTGTTCTTGTTCCTATCTATTCAGTGTTTGCATGGACTGGGTGTTGGGTAGGGTCGTGGGGTCTATTGGCTGTGGGGCATCTGTTGATGAAAAAGATTCACTGACCTTGACTTTGCCGACGACGCTGTGATCTTCGCAGAGTCAATGGAGGCTCTGATTGTGGCTCTCGAGAGACTGAGCGAAGAGTCTGAGTGTCTGGGCTCGTGAGTGTCCTGGATCAAAACCAAGATCCAGGCCTTTAATGACCGCTTAGCCATCAGCAGTGTCTCCCTCTGCGGAGAGAATGTTGACCACATAGAGAGGCTCACTTACCTGAGCAGTGACATTCATGTCTCTGGTGACTCTTCCTATGAAGTCAGCAGATGGATTGGGAGAGCATGGGGGGTCATGAGGTTACTGGAAAGGGGTGTGTGGTACTCCTGTTATCTTCATAAGAGGACGAAAGGTCCAAGTCTTTAGAATCTCGATGCTCCCTGTTTCGCTGTATGGCTGCAAGACATGGATGCAATGAAGTCACCTGAGAAGAATACTGGATTCCTTTGGTATTGTGTCTCTTGGGAGAGTGTTTGGGTACTGCTGGTTTGACTTTGTGTCAAACGAGCAGTTGCTCAGGTTGTCCCAAATGCGGCACCTTATCGGCATTGTGGGGGAGCGCCAGCTGCGGCACTATGTCCATGTGGCACGACTCCCGGTGGGTGATCCGGCTCGCAGGTCATTGCTGAGGACCTGAGTAGCTGGACTGGGCAGAGGAAATTGTCACATAACACCTGGATGTGGCAGAAAGATGTCCAATTCTGGGGGGCGGGACTAGGCTGTGCGTTGAATTGAGAGGTTGCCAACTGGGATCCCGATGTGTTTTGTCATGTGGTGGGTGTGGCAACTTGACCCATGTCATCTATTGTTACTATTCTGACTTAAGTACAAATTTGACAGACATATTAAGGAACAGATCTCATTCGTAACCTGGGGACCGCCTGTTTAGTCTTGCATGGCAATAAATAAACTAACTAAACTAAAACTAAAATGAACTAGAATTACCCTTCAGTTTCAATCCAAACCAACAAAGAAAAAAAAAACAGAGCAGTTAGACAATGCATTATGTTATGTATCTCTCAGACTTAGGAAAGTGGCACACACTAATTACCCGTCTTCTGATATATATATATATATACAGGTATATATGCATATAAGGCTCAACAATGTGTTCACAGATAAGGTTTTGGCTATAAACTGATTATGGTCTGGGGCCCTCCTCTCAAACCCTGATCTTCCATAGGGCCCAAGGTTGAAAAGAGACTCAGCAAATGGACACCCATGTCTTTGATTATTATTATTTGTTAATATTAACTTTTTTTAATTTGAAATGCATTGTATGTATCAACACAGTTACTGGTGGGAATTTGCTTCCTGACAATGACTGAATGCTATTGCCGTCCTGTTATTTGTTACAGCAACTCCTTTGGGTTTTTGGGGTGCTCTCAGAAATTCAAGATTAAAGTAAGCCAGTATTAGAAGAAGTCTTGCGATCAGCGTACCTGGATTGAGCTGCACCTTTACTGGAATCTTCGCATTATTCCATCAAGCAGTGATACAGGCTCATCTTGTAAATCTTATGCAATGCATAACTAGTGACAGGGAGTTGAATCTGTAATGGGAATTCTTATCTCGTGGAATTCGCCGGCCTACCTTCCTTGCGTCGTTCCACCGTGATATTGAATTCCGTGCTGATTCGTCACCCTTCTGCTGCTGTCCCGAGCACTTACCACCATGTAGCGAAACACCCCTCAATACTTAGCATGCTTCATCGATCTGTCGTTACGTGACTTTTCCTGAGTCCTTATCCACACGTAGCAGCCTGAAGAAAACTCAGGATCGATAAACTTGTTCTCACGATCTATAGTGATACTGCTATATTTATCTTTTCATTTATTTTATTTTTTTAATAATTTAGTATTTATTAATTAGATTTTTCCTGGACTTAAATCGATAAACTGAGAACACCAAACATCTGTCGCTTTCCTCTTCAAAATCTGGATCTGCTGAGTCTTAGCAGATAGCCGTGCAAGTAAAACTGACAGCTCCTATCTGGGAATTAAGGGAGTGGAAATACTTTTTTATTGCAAAACTTGGAGGAGGTAGGGCAAGATGAACAGTACTGCGACCCGATAGGCTACAGACACCTGATAGTGTAGCCAATGGAAATGTTTCTAACAGTAGTACTTTCTGAAGGGATGTTACTGTCACGGAAACACAGTATAGCTGCCGGGGAATTTTCAGACTGCCTTTGGCGAAATCCTATTTGAAATTCTAATTGACCAGCGCGACACTGACCTTGTAAAGGCGTCATCTGAATATCAAAAAGAATGAAGAATCCTGTTGAAATAAAATTAATCAATTAATTTAAAGCTCTCTTAGTACTCTTAGTGTAGCTTAGCAGAACACTTGCAATCTGAAGGTAGTCAGTTTTATTGTATAGCCTGAGACATATGGTCTGCGTACGACGGTCTGAGGAAGGCTGATAAAGACTGGTAAATCCCAGGGGAGTCTCAATGCAAATGAGGGAGACTGTGCATGTGAACTGTACATTTAACCAGACTAGCCATGGGTTTAGCAGACAGCATGCTCTCTAACTAGGTAGCTATTTATATCTACCAGTTGCATCATCATCAGACGAAGGTGAATCATATCAGGATGCACCTAGTCATACATATTAGATTAAAGCGAAGCCTCTTTCACATTTTGTTGACCATGATTCTGGCTTGCTCTCAGAAGAGTGTAGAGGGAAGGGTGTTGGGTTTCATTGGGGGAGGGGCACCTTTAAGGGCAGTAGCCTGATAAATGGAAGGGCTCATCTCAATGGATAGGAGACTGACAGCTCAGACTCAGAAGTCCATTCAGATCTTAGATGGCTTGCAAACCCACCCTCCTATTCATCTCTCTCCTTCCTCCATCCTCACTCTGAGCAGTTAAGAACCTGGACTTCAGGGGCAGAAGCCTACTGGTTTGGTTCTGGGACCATCCCTGCATGCTTCATGC
This sequence comes from Petrocephalus schoutedeni, assembly GCA_026780765.1. Taxonomy (NCBI): domain Eukaryota; kingdom Metazoa; phylum Chordata; class Actinopteri; order Osteoglossiformes; family Mormyridae; genus Petrocephalus; species Petrocephalus schoutedeni. Next base: position 18,969,129 of record JAODKL010000081.1, on the reverse strand, counting down.
CTTAACCCAAATCCATGCTTAAATTTAGCCGGGTAGCTCACTCTTCAGAGGGGTTCATGCGGCCAGGTGCTTCTCTCTCCCGGGACTAGAACCAATGACCTTTGGGTTCTGAGTCCATGTCCCTGTCTGTTGGAATACTCCTACTTCTCATGGGCCTGTGATGTCCCGGGTTCTTGGCCTGGCCCTACTCAGGATTTTTTTGTAGCAATACAAAAGAACCCACGCCCACATGAACGGTGATGGTGCTAGTGGACCGGTGAGGCTGCCCATGACTCCTCAGACCCGAAAATTCACTGGCTGGGTTTGTCTTCATTCCCCAGTTCCTGCAGCTGCAGGTTATTCCACTTTATCCACTTGGCGGCCTTAGTGACACGGCCATTAGGGAAAAAAAACATATTCTTAAAGAGAGCTGCCATTTTGAACTCAATGACATGTTGGCACATTGTCCCCAAAAGCTGGAGTTTATGTACTTTCACTGAGTCGGGAAGGGAATGGCGTGGTCTCACTCCCCCAGAGGAAAACCGGACACACTCAGGGATTCAGGAAAAATACACACATCCTCACCGCGGGAACAACGGAATCAACAACAATTCATTCACTGAAAGGGCCTAATGTTGACGACACCCATTGACTGATCCATGTACTGTACTGTAAGTGTTTAAATTAAACATAAGTGTCCTAGGACCTGCTTTCTATAAAAGCTGCATGCTCGTGTTAGGAGAAACCTTAGCCTAGCGGCATAACTATTGACAGCTCGGGTATAACTGAGAGGCTCAGCAAGACAGTGCATTTATAATGACCACGAGTTTCCAACGTTAGAGAAACCTGCCTTTGTGAGTGGAGAGAAAACTGTTAGCGTCAGCTAATAAAACTGTCAGCTAAGCAGCTGAATGTTAAATTGTTTAATTCATTACCGCCACATAATGTAGCTGTTTGATTTGCCGCTCGCTAACAAATACCTGGAATTAAGCAAGTGATTGCGAATCAGCGCAAGTCCCCATGGGAAAGGAAGGAAGGAAATATCGGACCTAGCAGAAAATGCCAAACACATGGTAACTAATGATCGCCACTCCGTTGCGTTGACACTTTTTCAGTGCATCATCAGTTTTAGTCATTTTTTGTCTTTTTTTTTTTTTTAAAGATTTTAGAATATTCATCCATTCTTCTTGCTTGTCTAATCAGGAAATTTTAACTCCTACATTTTGTAACTTCAAGAGACATGTTTTGGAGGGTGTAATAATTAAAAGAGAAGGAAAAGACTTTGGTTTCAAGAGACATTTCGGTGAGAGACATCTTTGAAATGGTCTGAGGAAGAACAAAGTAATGAACGGGCAGATAGGCCTGATGATGCGTACACGATGTGTATGTGATGATGCGTACACGATGTGCACATGATGATGCGTACACGATGTGCACATGATGATGCGTACACAATGATGCGTAATTGATGTGCCATGCCACCGTAGCTCCAGAAGGGTCACAATCCCACTGTTCCGGAGCGATTTTTATACACCTCATGGACTTCCTAGTGTGAGGTCAGACAGAGCCCGGTCCACATGACCCTCGATTCTAAAGCTACGTCAGGGCAGATTATGTCCCGTTTGTAAGCAGTCCAGTCATATCAGTACAGTGTAGGTGACACTAAGTGAGTTAAACCAGTACCATCCAGTTAATGGAATCCAGTTTCAGACCGCAGGCGCTGTTTGCGAGACATTATTCAAGGACGGAGTTTTTGTGTGTGGAGCCGTATGGCATATATATTCATCATGTTTGAGCCAGCGTTATTCTTTAAGGCCTGCTAGCTTATTGCCGCTGGCTTGCGTTTATAAGTAAGTAAAAATTTCTTCCTAAGCAACAATGCTGCTGGGTCAAAAATGTGAAAAACAGAGTCACAACTGTAAAAGAAAAAAAACTTTTTAAAACTGAAGCAATATCCTTGCGGATATATCTAATGCACTATATTATCATTATCATTATTGTTTTTATTATTAATAGTATTATTATTATTATTATTATCATTATTATTGTTGTCTTCGTTATCATTATTATTATTAATGATACTAATAATAATATCATCATTCTAAAAAGTGGGATGCTGGAAAAAAACACCCAGACCAGACCCAGGCAGCATTAATTACAGGTTGTTGATGTAAATTACACCTTTCACATTCTACAGTGTGGCATAAAGCATAAAAACAAGGCTCGGGTCTCAGTCAGGGGCCGCAGAATGCTGGGTGAGTCAGCGTTTGCCTCTCTGTGGCCCCTGCATGCAAGCGGGACTCGCCCACAGGGCTGTGGGTGTTGTAGAGTGAAATGGAGCCACTCTGGATCCCATTAGCGTGGGAAATAATGAGACATGACATGGTTTGGGTAAGGTGTTTCTCTAAGCAGAGGGGTCTGGAGATCCCTTTGAGATCCCTCTCTGAGCAGTCGCACCATGCTAACCATGCTTTGGTTAATGGTAAACTAAATAGTTCAGTTCTTCTTGTGCTTTGAGTCATCCAGCTGTTTCACATTAACATCCAGGTCCTTTTATATTGAAATGGTTGTTTGCAAATCCTGTCCTAGTTGTGTCCGGGATGACACGGATTATCTGGTCTCCCTAGCTAACTGTGCACCCTACTAACCAGATTATATTCTAACTGCACTCAGTGCCAACTGCTCTCCATGCTAACTATGCTGTATGCTAAAAGTGCATCATACTAACCACATTCTATTGAAACTGCCCTAAATGCTAAGCATGTAACCTTTCTCTATGCCAAATTCCCTCTATGCTAAATTTCCCTCTATGCTAACCGCACTCCATACTAACCACATTCTCCGCATCTCATACATGCTAAATTCTGCAGCAGATTCAGAAATTAACTTCACTTACAAAAAAAAAAAAACGTTTAGTAGGTTATGTCTTTGTTTCTTCATATGTTTGTTTCTTTGGTTGATGGACTATTAGCTAGTCAAGGGTGGAAAATAAAATTTAAAAGGAAGATTGTAGGAGAAACAGAGGTCATGAGTGGATAACTTTGTGGCTGTTTTTTCTCTGTGTTATCATCATGCATTGTATCATGTGTTTTTCAGTCACACAGCATGTCGGTCTGCAGCAATGTCAGAGATCTCAACATGGAAATTGGACGCACGCGTCTTGATGAGCTAACGGGACGCATGCCTTCATAAGCATTCGTTAGGGCTCGTAGCGGCATATGCTACGAAGCATCACTCAGACACCCCCAGCTGCCGTGCCGAGTGTCGGGGCCTCGATGGCCACTTAGAGCCGTCTTTTACCCTGCCTGTGACCTCCACGCTTTCCTTGGTCGGACAAATAAATTAAATAGCTAATTAAATAAAGAAAAAGGAGAATGAATATATAAAGGAATGTCCAGGTGTCGGCCCTTTTTAATATGACATGTGCTATGGGCACTCTGATCATCTAATCATGACCTTGATGCGGGGGGCTTTTGTTAATGCCACACGTCGGCTCCCGTCCCAGGATGACAGCGGCGGTCACCTCATCACCTGACCTCTGTCGCAAGCTGCGGTTTCTCTCCTAACCTCGAGGTTCACCCCCAAGAAGAAAGAAAGAAAAGTTAAACATAATTTACGGGAGTCGGGGTTGGCCGCTGGCAGTGGCCGTTCAGGGGGTTTTCCTTTACCCCACTCACTTGAGGCGCCGCCGTCAGCCAAGCCGCGGTAAGCCGCCTCCTGCATATTCATCAGGCTGCTGACGGGTGTCCGTGTCGCTACACATGCTTCTAGCTGTCTTACAGCTTGTTGTATTCACTGCCGCTTGACTCACTCCAAGGCCATAATTTTCATTCACTGATATACACAGGCTTTTGTCCCTGAATTTTTTGGATAGAAAATAAATGAAAGTCGCTTTCGAACATGCTAGCATAACTATAAATGTGTCTTATGCTACTTTTGGTTAGCTCCACCCCTGCCGATCCCAGCCAATTACAAGACAGATGTAAGGATGGCTGGATGGAACAGAGGAAGAAACAAGAGAGGAAAATCACAATCCGTCCGTCTTGTCGACATCCTTGCAGCCGTTTTGATAGCGTGACACGCCAAAGGGGAACAGGTACCTTACGTAACCCTGTAAAAGCAGCGGCACTATCTGGAGACCGGCTGATTTAATACGGATTTAATGATTCATCCATCGCGGAGCCAGGTCATCGAGGCCGCCAGCGTGGTCAGGCCAAGAACAGGGTGCCCCCACTTTGTTCTTGAAACATTTTACACCCACCCTCCCTCCTCGTCCGAGGTGTGTTGCTAAGAGATGGAGAACATTTTTCCCTTTGATTGAGATAATTATGTGCTTTCAAATTCTTCTTCACTCAATTGAAACTCACTTTCGACGGCATGATTTACAATGGCTCTGTTTAATCCTAAATTTAATATTCAATTTCCATACCTTTCCAGGATTAAAACACGGCGTGCTTTTACCCACATTGTTATCAGGTATTATACGTCGATTTGCAGGTTCCTTCGCATAAATATTTGAAAAGACATCCCCTCGATCAATAAAGGCACAGCGATGCTAAACAATCAGATGCAGTAATTCAATTGTTCATTCAAATGAGTGAGATCGTAGGTAGGGGGTTGTGTTTCCTTTAAGATTTCGAGGAAAAAAAAATATATAAAAAAAGGAGTCTAATGATTTATGGGTCGAAATGGCTTTTTTGTTTTGTTTCTGGTCTTTTCCACTCCTCCATCTGCAGCAATGAAAATGTCTTGTTAGCGGAGCTGAATTACTAACGACGGACCCGCATGGCGGGCCCCCGTAGCCGAAAGCGCCGTGTCACTGATTCACAGACCTGCTGAGCTGAGCATGTCTGCTGAAGTTAAGGGCATGGGGAGGAATCCTTACTGTAAGGTATTTGTGGTTTCATGCCAAAAAAACAAAACAACAAAAAGTGTAATAAGTGAGTTTCGGGAAATTTGCTCTCCGCCCCACTACACTACGCCATAACGCACAGATTCGTTAAATCTCATGACATAAACGATCCCAGCTAGCTAAGTAGTCAAGTGGCTACACTGTGTATTAATGCTCAAAATTGTTATTTCTCATGACGCAAATGGGCCCAGCTAGCTAATCGTCATGCTCTGCAAGTCTAAATAAAAAAGCTTAGTCGCAGCTACTTGGTGTTTTATCTTATAAAGAATGTAAACTGAACTGGTTACCATTTATTAAAGTATAGATGAAGTCTAAACGAGACTTCCTTTGATGTAACGGAGCGCAAGGGATATGGACAGGAACTGTGTAAATCTTAGAGAGATGTCATGCCTCCAAAGTAAACGTATCGGCAAACACAGACGCACGCCTCCATTCCAGCCTGTATATCATGAAGTAGTAG
>JAODKL010000081.1:18939730-18950352 GCA_026780765.1 Petrocephalus schoutedeni | reverse complement strand
AGCTCTGAAGGTTCATTCTCAGCCTTGTGTGAATTGTACATTAACAGCATTCAAGATCATTAATGGACATGTACAACAGGAAAGCTTAGTCGCCTAGCCTCACTCGGTTACAAAGAGACTAAAGACATCAAAGTACAAAACAGACAATGCAAAACAATACACTGTAAAATAATACAGACATTGCAAAACAATACAGTGTAAAACTATGCATACATTGCAAAACAATACAATGTAAGACAATGCATACATTGCAAAACAATACAAGACATTGCAAAACAAGATAACCAATGCAGAACAATACAGTGTAAAACAATACCGACAAACGTCAAAACAATAGACAGTTAAAAAGCAAAACAAAACAGGCAGTGCAAAACAATACAGAAACTGCAAAACTAGACAGTAAGCTGTCATCAATGCGGTCCCGTAACAGCTATAAAGTGCACGTGTAACGGATGTTCACATAAAGGCCTTGCAATGATACACGATTTCAGCTGTATCACACATATGGTACTACCACTGAGAACGGAACATGTTTCCCATACACTGGCACAGACTATGAATAAATAACGAACACTCGAGTCATTAATTACCTCTTGTTGAATAACTAAGTAGAGTCATTTTGAATCATTTATCTCTGTTGCTCATTTTAAAAGAGAACATAAAACGTACTCTTAAAAGCTTCACCTCGAATTCTCATCTCTGCATATTGCTCGCAATTAAATGTCTTTGAAATGCACGCCACTGGCTCGCAGCAGACTGGGCACAGCCATCCGTACATGGGGGACAATGACCTTTAACTGGGTTCTGCCGGGCATGCTAAATGCAATTGATTCCTTATTCCCTTCGAAGGAAGATAGACGGGGGCAGGATTGTCACTGAAGAATCGGCATTCTCGTTAATATGCAATCAAGATTCCCTTCTGTGGTGGCTCTGTCATTTTGGCCATTCTATCCGAAGCAGCTCTGGTTCACCGGGACTGCAGGCGGCTATAAGATAAACGTGCCGTTAAGGACGTCAGCGCCAAAAATAAATTCAGTTCCCACGAGCGACTTCACATTGTTCCTTTGCATGAGGCAGTCTGCCCCAATTGTGAAGTTGAAAAATACCACAATGTATAAATGTATGAAGTCACTTTTGATAGCTAAATCAGCTACGGAGGTAAATTCAGCTCGTTGGACTTGAGCCCTTGGGCCCCGTGTTCATTTCCATGACTAATGTGCTTTAAAGGTCTTAAGGAAAACATCAGACACCCTCGTGGGTGGATCTGGAGGAGCAATAGTTTAATAAAAATGTATAAATCTTTAATAGGCCTCTCGTCCAGGTGCCTTAATCTATGCCTGGATCTATCACTCTCTGTGGAGGGCTCATCTCATCCCTGCTTCAGCCCCTCGTAGAGGGCAGTGAGAGTTTAATGCATGTTTTTTTTTGTTATGCTGAAGCTTTTTTTTGTTCTAGTTTCTATTTTGGTCGCCTGTCATGTCCCTCGTGGTGGGCTAATCCCTGTCAGCTGAGGAACGGGGGTCCACATCTCCCCCGAGACACCCTCCAGCATTAGCTTCTAACACAGTCTGCCCAAACGCCCACTGCCACCTTCACAGGTAAAATGACTAAAATTTATTTTTTTCTTTTGTTCTCCAACACATAGGGTTATACACCAGATGCAGGACATTCATTTCTGCCTCTTTTAGCTTTCCGCTGGTTCTTTTCACACTACAGTAGTTCGGAAATTAAATTTTTCCCGCAATTACCCAGAGTTCCTTTCACTCGACACCTTACCATATGTTAACATCACCATGTAGAATTAATATAGTCTCATACTGATAGGCTAACACATATGCTATAGATGCCCACAAAATGAAACTTCATTGAAACGTGTGTAATTAGCAAGGATTGTCATTGAAAAAAGCAGTTAAAGGCAGTCCATATTAAATTTCAAAGACATTCCTGACACCGAGTTCAGCACGACATCCTGGGCACAGATTATGCCTGCACAGCTTGAGTTTAAGAGGCCGTTTGAGGATGTGCTGTGCTTTTTAATTGAGACAAATGTAATCCACACATCCGTCTTTCTACCGCGTATCCTGGTTGTACTTGAGCGTGCACAACGTGAGCTGTTCTTACGGCCTTTCTCACTCCTTACCATACCCCCTTGGACTGTTTCCCCATGTCCAAGCTTGTCTGTTTGGCCAGCTCACTCTTAGCCCCCAAAAGTCCCACGAAAGGGGCTTGTGCTTCATTTTCTGTGACAATCCAAGGGTCTTTCCGCTCTAAATATGTGGGCGACCACGGCTCTCAGCATGGCAAGATCTGCTTTGACGGTTTGACTATACGCACAGAGAAGCCTCCCCGGCCAGTGATAATGTGTATAAATGTACGTTACTAGCAAATCACCGTGACACCATTCTGTGATTAAGGTGAATCAGCATGTGAAAGAGTTTTCTATTATTAACGAGACTGGCTCTTAAAATACACAGCCGGCGTCCATTTTTGCTCATTCAAAACTTAATCTAATTCCGCTCGATTCGTGTTTATATAGTGCCTTTCCCAGCCAAGCGGCCCCAGGTGGCGTGACAAACGCTTATCACCAAGAACAAAGGCACTGCTTCTTTCCCCCGGATGAAAACAGCTGTTCAGTCGAAAAGCATTCAGTGGGATTTAGCCTAAGTGCGGTTGTCAGTCTCTCAGTGTAATCCCGCATTTACACGACTAATTCCCCGGTACAGACGGCTTAGGGATTCCGTATACAGATGCTTCCGTGGCAATTTTTTCCTTTCTCCAGGAAGCTCCTTTAATCGTTAAGCACAATAGCCCTGATCTCCGATGCATTGTGCTTTCCCGGCCAATCCCGGCCCGCGCGGACGTCGGCGGGGGAAACAAGGCCCAAGGTCTCTTTGCACAAATCTGTTCTCCACGCCAGTTAAATGGCCGAGAGAGCGGGGCGACAAGCTGGTGGTACAGCCCCAGCCACAGGGTCCCCCACACGCCCCCCCCCCCTTTCTGACAGATTTGCTCCCAGGGGAAACCCCTTTACATTTTTAAGCAAGATGTTTTGACCCAAAGTTACATACCTCCTGGGTAAAGGTAGGGTCGGACAGTCTCTGGAGCACCTGGAGGTTAAGGGGGAATCACTCTGCTGGCCCAGGGATTCGAACCAAAGACCTTTGATCCACATGATCCTACCTCCCCCGTTTCAGAGCCTGGGCGACTGAGCCCTCACTTTTGGCTTTTCCTCACCCGACTGCGGCATCAGAGAGAGCCCCCGCTCCCGCATAGGGCGGCCTGGACAATAAGCCTTTCCCACGCCTCTTCATCTCCTGCGATATTTGTCTGCAAATGTGGCACAGGTTCACTTGCAGTTTTCACACATACGCTAATTTCCTCCCAAACTCCGCTTAGAGGTGGCTCTCTCCCCCCAGCCTTCTGCCAATCTTCCTACCCCTTTTGTTTCTAATTGCCCCTTCCCAGAAATAGCAGGGTTTTAAACTCACACGTCTCCCCGGATAAATGGCAATGCGTCCGTGCGGCTCTAATGACTCGCGTTTTATTTAAAGCACAGCCAGGCGATGAACGGCGTGCTCTTAAATATGCTTTTTTTTAAATCTCATTTTCAGTCATCCTGGCAGATGTTCCCTAAATGATGTTGCATCATTATCCACCCTCCGACCCCTGAAGTTGCCACCCATCCTGTATATTTATTATTTATATTTTCTATCACATGTATAGCACCTTTAATTATGACCCGCACACTCATAATCGTTTGACCTGTACAGCTTTTTCAAGGTAGTGACCATTGCACTGCACCCATGGACGCACTTTCTACGATCTGCAATCCTTGTGTCTTTTTTTTTCTATGACTATGTGCATAGTTGTGTGTATCATTGTGTATTTTAGCTACTGCATGCCTAAATTTCCTTTGGGATGAATAAAGAATATCCATCCATCCATCTTTCTATCTATCTATCTATCTATCTATCTATCTATTGTGGGATTCCTTCCCGCAATGACTGACGCCCTCCCAGAAAGGGTTAACCACCTCGTGGCTTCTGCATTCTCTGCTTCAGCATGCGTCATTTCATTAATAGTAATAGTAGTAGAAGTAGTAATTCTTTGTACCTGGAACTAAAAGGAGCGAGTGAGGTAGAAAAGGCCGTCCCTGGCTCTCCGTCAAGGACGCACTGCTTATTTCTCTCCGCTAAATGTCAGGGTTAGCCGCGCGGACGTGCCAGCCGAGACACGCTTTACAACGGCGCGCGGGAAGTAAACAGTCACCGCACAACCACTTTAATTCATTTTTAATATACGTTGTTTTGTTGTTATAATGGATTGGAAGGTTCTGTGATGCTTTGTGTGGCGAAAGGTCTCGGCTGGATTTATGAGGAACTGCACGTCCTGCATGTAACTCTGAGGAAAGTAAATCGTCCATTTCTCCGCCATTTTTCTGGCATAGGTGGCATAAAAGATCGCTGTCCCTGCTTATATCTATCATCACCATCGTCACCATTATTATTATTATTAGTATTAGGCGGAAAGCGAGACAGGAACCCAAAATTTAATTTAGCTTCCAATAAATAATAAATCCATCTGTCCATCTGTCTATCCATCCATCCATTTCCTATACTTAACCAATACCAAGTCCCTGGGGTCAAATCTTTACCTTGTGCCCCCCTGCCCGATATCATACTCTCTCCTATGCTGCTGTCTATGACTCCCGGCCAGTGAGAGCGCTCCTCGCCGCTCCGCGGACAGCCACGGCGGGCCGGGTTTAGACTCCCGGCCAGTGAGAGCGCTCCTCGCCGCTCCGGGGACAGCCACGGCGGGCCGGGTTTAGACTCCCGGCCAGTGAGAGCGCTCCTCGCTGCTCCGGGGACAGCCACGGCGGGCCGGGTTTAGACTCCCGGCCAGTGAGAGCAGTGAGAGCGCTCCTCGCCGCTCCGGGGACAGCCACGACCGGGCCGGGTTAGACTCCCAGCCCCGCCACTCTGGGGCAACTTTATTAGGACACTAATCCTTTTTTCCCAAGTTATCAGGCTGGCTGCATTTGCATTATATTAACCTGAATCCCTGGCCTGCGTTTATATAACTGTATTGCGTTGCATATCCTCCATGTTAATATATTTATCATAAATTATTTGCACGTGGTTGTTTCTTTGTGCCAGCTTATGGGGATGGGGTCCGCAGGAGGGGGCCTGGGATCCACGGGGAGGGGGGTGTTCAGATGCCCCGGAAACGGTGCCTGTCTGCCAGAAAGAATTGGGGGCTTCAGTCCAGACCGGCCTAGGGAAAACCCAGCGCCTTTTATCTTCAGGAGTGGGGGGCAGCTTCCAGCGGCGAGGTCGTCCGTATTTGAGAAGAGGGACGGAATCGAAGTTCAGAGGAGCAGGGAGATGAGGAGGATTCTGGCTTCGCCTGCCAGGCGGGCGGGGGCTCCGACACAGGCCCTCTGACCTCCTGCTGTTTGTTAATAATCATTTCAAGAGCTCATCCAGTTAAAAAGAAGCTGGACGACGAATTCATTTATTCTGTTAAATCTTGCCTCTGCTTTCGCCAAAGGCATTGATCTCACTTCACATATAATTACATTTATTTATTTATCAAGTGCGTTCATCAGTGCTTCTGAAATAGCAGGGTCAGCCTGTCCCTGGAGCGACTGGGGGTTAAGCCACTTGCGCAGGGGCCCGGCGGTGAAGTTATCCTGCTGACTCAGGGATGCGAGTTGGCGACCTTTCCGATCACAGGCACAGTGTCCTCACCTGCTGAGCCAGACACCGGCCCCCGGCGCTCCGGCTACAAGGTTTAGCCCTTCTCCTCGTTGGCCAAGGGGCCGACACTGTTGTGTCAGCATTAGATCAAGTTAACACCCCCACCCCCCCACGCTAGCTAAGAATGGGGTCAAAGGTCACCATCACCAAATTGGCTATAAAGCTTAGGATTCCCTGTATATTGCCCCCTGATGATAAATCACCCATAACATTAGCCCCAGGCAGCCCCCGGGGGTCACCGGCGGACGATCCGATAAGTGGCCGAATCCCGTCCCGTAATGGCCGGTGTTTGAAATTCAGTGGACGTCTGCTCTCAGACATAAGATGACAGCCCAGTAGCCCTCCCCCCAGGAACACCCCATAGGTCAAAGGGGGGCTTTGCCCTACCCCATTTATTATGTCTGGTGCATTAAGTGTGTTGGCTGCATGCTATTAATTGTCTGATCCATTTATCAGCTACTTACCATCTGCCCATTACTCATATGTATGATTTATGTTCCGGGGACAGCGCCAAGCATTTCCCGCTTAAGGCGGCACTATCGCAATGGCTCCTCCGAGCTCCCCGGAAACCATTCATCCCGGGACGGTAAAAGAAAGCTGTCACTTTAAATCAGGCTTTTAGCCTCGCTGAGGTGAACGCCCACCGTGCCATGTGACAGGTGCACTTCCAGCTTAAGTGCCCCAAAGGTAGCATCAGTGATGTGGGACAGACTGTGCCTGACTACGGGTGCGGGTGACATGTCACTTTGAGGTAGACAAGGGGGGCGTCTTTCTGTCCGGGTGGGGGGGTCACGGCATTCCTTGCTGGGCTTCTGACTCACTATGACATCACACAGTAAAGTCAAATGATCCTTTATTATCAACTAAAGGTACATAAAACAGGGGTCACCGACCAAGCTGAGAGATCGCTCTTATTGGGCGTAGTGCCCCTAGCATAGTGGCCATTCACGTGACAGAGACGTATATTAAAGCACATTAAGACAGACAAAGGAAATGGAGCCACCTGATTGGTGGGGAAAGAATTTGGCGTGGAATTTGACGAGCAGAGATGTGCAATAAATAGATTTCAATTTTGTTACGAGACCACTGTTGTAGACAAAAGAAATGATACTAATATGCCAATAATACCTTATAGCACCAAGTACGTAGTAAGTAAGTGAATAGGTAAGTGAATAGGTAATCCAAAGTAACCTTAACAAGCTGAGTATACTAATGACACTGCTAAGTAAACCAACCAGTTCTACACCAGACTGCTGGAATTAAAATATAAATGTGACATTTGTCTCTTTTTCACCGTTCCAGTCACTGACAACCTTACTCTCAGAGGAACTGGGAGATCCTGACCTCTCCCGCAATGTACACAGGCTTTATGGAGTCTAACACTAACCCGGGGTAGCAGTGACCCTCTTTCCGGAAATGACGCATTTCTCTTATGATGGGATGCTTGCTTTCTCCATTTCTGGAAAAATTAAGAGGATTCAGGTTATGCTGAAATGGGGCGGATGGCTGGGGGCGTTTACAAATGATTTTGTCATAATCTTTCTATATCAAAGGCAGAGGTGGAAATTTCAGGTCCAGAAACTACTGATCCAGATCAAGATTTTGTTTCAATCAACCAGCTGAGTACTTTGTGATTGTGACTCTTCATGCTCGCCCGGTTGGTCGAAACTAAATCGTGGTCCGGATTTTTACTTTGTGGGCCTGAAATTTCCACCTCTAACCAAAGGTTGGTGACCACTGCTCTACTCATTTGCTTTTGTCGTTGTTGTTTATTTGGGCTATTTGTCTACTTTTATAAGTACCTGCTTGACAATGAAATATATCCTCATGGGGACCAATAAAGTTATATTGTGCTCATATCTTTTAAATAGAGTACAAATATTGAGACCTCTGCTGAATTGACCAGCACGGTCTATACTGGTTAGTGCTGGTCTACCTGTACTTGAAGCTGGCCCACCAGCAATATTTCATTAATGATGCTGGTCCACCAGCACCAAAAGACACCATGTGCTGCTATAACCAGCATGCATTATGCTGGTCATGCAGGTAACCAGTCATGCTGGACCATGCTGGTTTGTTCCAGCCAGAGACATGTAAATAATGTAAATTATGACACGTCCTTAAGACACAGCGCGTAGTTCTGTTATGCAGACTTATTTGTAATGGTCTCTCCAGTACCTGACAATGCAGAGTTAGGTTTTAACTATATTTTTGCACCGCTCCATACCTCATTGCAAGTGCATTGGGACAGTAAGAGGAATGTTTTTTTTCCCTGTAAATTATTATGTAACTTCTGTGCCATTTAGGTAGATCATTTAAATACTTAATATATAATACCTATTTGTTTGGCTTATTCCCCTCCAGTCCCACCCCCACCGAGTTGAATGAAAAATTAAAGAGCCATGGAGCGGCTTTTGCCTGCCGCATAATTACCGTGCTCGTTTGCATATTAAGTGGAATAAACGAGGCGTCGCGCCACTTTTTGCGCCCAGACTGATTGTCGCAGCTGCCGATTCTTTATGCAGTCAGTAAGTCGTTCGTCTCCCGCGTCCGTGACCCGTTTTTGCTAACATCAGTGAAAAGAGACACTCTCTGTCACTTATGGATGCGCGGCATTTAGATACACTCATTTATGTCAAATGCACGTGTTCAGAAACAAAAGTTTACTTATCCCTATTAAGTAATTTAACTTCGCCCTGGCATCATCATCACTGCACCCCCAGCCCAACTGGCTTCCAGTTACAGCTCCTTGCATCTTAAAACCTTAGTACTGCCCGGAAAACACTCTGCAATCCCAGCATGCTTTGCCAGACCAAGCGGACCACTTGCCCAACCGCGTGTGTGCTTCTCTTACTGTCCCTGCTTAATAGTAGACAAAGCACTGCTCAGTACGATATATCTGCATATTGTCCTTAATTAGAAGCCCTGCTATTAATTGCAGTGCATTTTTTTTACGTAAGCTTAGTCAGCTGCTACAATTTTGTGCTACAGGGGAGTGGCACAGGGGGTCTCTGTTAACACATGATAGGCCAAAGTGATTCTGCTTCTCCTAGCTGACAAAGCCATTAATAATCACAAATTAAACAAACAAACAAACAAAGGAATGAAATACGAGACTGGCATTCTCTCTCTTTTTAGACTGTTGTGCGTTGGCCCTCTGCCCATTCCAACTGAAAGACATTAGCAATTAATTTAGATTAAGATCAAAGGTGGTGTCCCAGAGATTAAGGGATGAGGGGACTTGGTTGCATGTCACTTCCTAATAAGCGGGACTGAAGGATTTCGTAATTAATGTTCCTTTGTTCCTTTGACGGCCGTTCTGTCCTCTGATATTGGGCTCCTGCTATTCATCAGCATCTCCCCTATTTACGCGCTTGCTCTCAAGAAGGTACTGAGCCTGTATCTCGGTCAAACTGCGGACTCTCCAATAGAGACATCAACAAACAGAGAGGCTTATAATCCTATTCACCAGCCCTCGATGGCCCTGGCGATCACGGCCACATCAAAACGGGCTCCGCTTAGATTTCCCGTAAGCCGGATTACGTTTTCTAAAAAAAAAAAAAACAAAAAAAGGAAAAAGACACTTTGACAGTCACAAAAAGCTGTGGAGCGGTACTGGGAGGGCTGGTGTCTTTTTAGGTATGTTTGGAGAGTACAGGGTGTTTATTTCTGTTGATGTTCAGAGGAGGTTTTGGGGATTTATATCTCAGGATCCCACGGCTTGCATAAACATGACAAAACGAAGCAGGCGGAACTCAGAATGGCCCGTAGGCCTCATTCTCGGCTACGTTGTTCCTCGGGAGTCACATCAAGCTTTATCGCTGGGATTGTCTATGTCCGCTTCCTCCAACTGGAGCTTGTCACTCTGGGAAGTCATGATGTCATGCTCTAAAAGGACTGAGCCGCGCCGCGACATGCAAAAGGAAAACTCGTTTATTCATTTATTAACTCATTTACAATAAAAGGCATTTATTGAATTTATTGCAGCTACTACGGGGGACACAGAAGCTCACTAAAAAGCAACAGTCATTGTAAAATCACTCCCCCAAAACAGCTGGTTTATAATAAAGCCACTTTGCATAAATTTACTAGGAATCAATATGTTTATGTGCATTATGTACATTTATTTCTACATTTTGGTATTTTATCCCAGGCGCATAGTGACAAACACATGTTTAAAAATACTCTCTGCATTAAATTGAGCCCGGGGGTGGGTGGAGGAGGGGGATCCTTTCATGATTTTTAATGGACATCAGCTGCATTGGGATAAACTTTCTCATTAACTTCGACATGATCCATGGCCACATCTGCGGGGGGAGCAGAGGGATGAGATGGCTTTAAATGTAAATGACGGCTCTGACATTTATACAGATTTGCTGGGCAAACTCCGAAAAAAAAAACAAACAAATAAATAAATAAAAACAAACAGGCCGCCACAGTCTTGTTGCGGCAGACCAATTACGGCTCTCTGTGGCAGCTACTGGGCAGGGGATAAATAATCATTTTCAAGAGAAAAAAAAAAAATCGCCGCGGATTTACTGCCTGACGGGTACGGGACGCTTGGATCGGTGCCAATTTAGGCAGCCGGTCTCGTTGAATCAAGTTTGCCCATTTCATATGAATATGCAGGTTTAACCGAAATAAAAGCTGAAAGCCTAAAATACATTAATTAGAAATAAGGGAAAGCAAGTAAAAGGTCATCGTGCAGGATGGATTCCTTAAATATCTGTTTATATTTAGTATTATATGGCAGGGAGGACTGTCATTAACTCATTGCATTAGGCTGAGTCCATTATCCTGGGACAAGGCCGGTACCTGCTGGGAGATACCAAGGGAGAAGGCCCGGGGGGGTGGGGGGGGTAA
>JAODKL010000081.1:18914921-18937847 GCA_026780765.1 Petrocephalus schoutedeni | reverse complement strand
CCCGTTTGCCCCCCCCCCCCCCCCCCCCATACACACACACACTGCCTGCCATGTTGGATCCCAGCATCACGTTCCATCTTAACTCCAAAAAAAAAAAAAAACAAGCATGACAAATGAATTCATAATGACTCAATAAATTAGCGTGCCTAGGATTTCCAAGGATGCTCTGCAAGACAATAATGAGTCTATTATTAAAAACTCTGTTGCTATGGATGCCATTCATAAATACTCT
The DNA here is from genome assembly GCA_026780765.1 of Petrocephalus schoutedeni. Taxonomy (NCBI): domain Eukaryota; kingdom Metazoa; phylum Chordata; class Actinopteri; order Osteoglossiformes; family Mormyridae; genus Petrocephalus; species Petrocephalus schoutedeni. The sequence goes on along the minus strand of JAODKL010000081.1, from coordinate 18,937,615 downwards.
TCTTCTATTGTAGGAAAATCAGGTAGGAACAGAATCGGGCTCCTTCTGCAGAAGCTGAATTATCTCAATACAGCTGAAGATGGTTAAAGATTTTCCTTGCGTGTCAATTCAGTCCTGTTCAATTATACCGATTGCCGAACCTTCGCAAAAAATCCGACCTGCCGATAATATCGATCATTCCGCCTAGAGGAGGCTAAGGCCTCCCGCCGCGATCCAATCACGGCGCGTCGGACAAAAGACTTTAGAGGAGTCACCCTTCCATCTGTGCGCTGTGCGTGTGTAAAAAGAAGAATATTTATAGAGCCGTCACTTTAAATTCTGCAAATAGTAAAAAAAAAGGAAAACAAATGGAAGCTACAGTTTTCAAAAATATGGACTGATTTAGAATGCTAGCTCTACTTTGGCTATTTGCGATACTGAAGCTTGTAAAGAGGAAATGCATTTCTTTTTGATTCTGGCAGGGAGATCCTGCCTGCGGTTTTTATTTCTCCTGCAGAAATATTCCAATAAAATCCCACTGTATCTGTAGCATGGATTTACATGCTTTCCTTACAGTTATTATGCAGACGCTGGCCACTCCATTACTCTGTGTTAGTGCCGCTGTCTTTTAGGTATCCGACAGCAAATAAAGAAAAATGCAGCTTCTCTGATAAAGTTAAAAATAAGCCCTTGATGTCTGAAGGAATGCCTCTCTAACGTAAAGAACGGAAATGACTACTAATGGCATCAGAGAGTCAGAGATTTTTATTTTTTTTCTGCCAGGACTCTGTTTACGGTATTAGAGCTTCTTTTCGATACTTAAAATAGCGTGCAGTTCGTAAGCCAAATAAAATATCTCAGGGGGTATTCCCTTTCAGCATCCGCGAGCCGAGCCTGTAGCGGATTACGCGGCGGAGCGCTGGCTGGTGTCTCAGAGAGCGTCGAAATCGGCGCCGCTGTCATTTCCTCTCAGCGGCGGCTGAGAGAAACCTCCTGCGCCGCTTTGATGCCCCCGCCGCCGCGTGTAACAGATGCTGTCAGCGTGGGATGGGGTGTGGCCAAATTGATGTTTTGATCTTTAATATTCATTTACTTTGATATGAAGCGTGCAGCCCACCTGACAGCTTACAGACTCTGAAATGTTTACTTGTGTGCGACATGCCTTTTGCTAAGCGATAAATATTCATATAGGCACTGTAATCGTGTGAAGATGCATTTTTGATAAAAGTGAATATTCAGCATCACACCCATTACCATTTTATTTTCACTTGTAGCAATGTATCCAGACAGAGGCCTAGCTAAAACTTAAAAATACTTGATTTTGACTTTAAGATTGAGCCTGATAATTTCCACGTATTAGCTTCCCATTACACTGTCTCTCTGCACTAGGGCCATCCGGCAAAGGTGAACATATGTAGGGTGGGAACAATTTCCATGCCGTGAAAGTGACATTGCGCCTCTTCCCAAGAAAGCCATACACAAACAGTGCCAAATTGTGATTAAGCTACTCAACAAACATGATTCAGGTGTTTATTCTCAGTAGGTCGCATGAAAAAAAAAAACACACACACTGCAGCTGTAGCTTGAATAAACACATAAATAATAGATTATAGATAATAAATTATAGATTATAGATAATAAAGAAACAGCTCCGTACATAAGCTAAAAAACTACAAGAAAATCAGTGTGTCTATCACTGTTTCATACACTTCTCTTCTCTGTGAGACTTTTAATAATACAGGCTGCTTGGAACGTAAATAATATAAATATGTAGCCTGAACCGTGAAATTTTATGGAAACTTTACAAGTAAAAGTATCTTAGCAAACCTACGGTGTTTCAAACCTAAGCTATCATGTTAAAGGCTATGTAGCGCAGAGGCAGGGGATGAAGCTGACAACCTTGGGGTGACCTTAGTTTTATCCTCAAGCCATCCCCAGTTACCACGTGCCACTCGCCTGTGTGCTTGTGTGTCTATGCGTGTGTGAGGCCTTCGGAATTAAAGCCACACTTAATATGGAGATAAAGGACTCCATCAGCCCAGAAACTCCATTCAGGCCTTCACCGGGGATGGGCTAAGACACAGCTAGACAAAGCTTAGCAGAGCTCGATTAAATTCCCTCCTCCTCCCCCCCCCCCCCCCCCCCCCCCCGCCCCCCAGCACGGAACGGGCTCATGGCTACGATGCTGACGTCTGTTCTGATAATGATAAAGCTATTTCCACCCTCCTGTGGCTCAACAGAAACACATAATCAATGACCTTCCAGCATCCTGGTCACCGGGAGGCTCAGAGAGAGAGCCTCTATTATGATGAATATATCACTGGGAGAGTAGCTTCTGTCCAAACTCGGAGTGCAATTATCGCCATTTCTCAGCGAGGAATCCCTGATCCACAGAATATAAACAGAAAAACTAAAATACACCCTGTGCAAAATGGCCGTCACTGGGCTCCAAAAAATCAACCAAACATGCATCAGAGAAGATGAGTCAGATGACGCTTGGCTACAATAGCCATTAGCCTTTCCTAAAAAACCCCGATGGAGTGCGTCTTGAAAATATATATATTTTTCCAGCTATCGAACGTGCCGCTCTGATCTTCTCCATTATTTTATGCGTCCGTTCAGTCAGACGCAGTGTCCTCGGATATCTTTGACCACTGCTGGCCTGGCAGCCCAGTCCCTATATTCTATTATTAAATTTATTAGTCACTCTCATATAACTGCAGATGGGATTTCTGGTGTGGACTCTCATATCTCATATTTGCCCAGCTTCTGTGTTCATTTTTTTTTTATTCCATCGATCCATGGAGATTCTAAAAAAGCCAAGGAAACAGACAATGCCAAAAGGCAAAAAAAAAAAAAAAAAAAAAAACACAGCTACTAACCTTTTAAACATTCATGTCACATTAAAAATCTGCAGATTCCATGAAACTGAACTCTAACCCAATTATACTTTAAGGAAATATAATCATAGTCTACTCCTTGGCCTTGTATACAGCTACTTCGCAGCCTTCATTTTTTTTTCCGATAAATACAGTGTTTTGGCAACCATAACCTTTATCTCAGTCGATTTAGACAACCATAGAAACGTTATATACATTTTTCTTTTCTCTCCAACTTCACTTACAAGGCTAATAAAATCATAAAAAAATAATATGCTAGTGATTTTGGGCCCCTTGAAAGCATACCGCATTTGGGCTCCCAACTCCAATAATGTTCTAAATTTTTAAGGGTCCCTCTCACGATCCCCGCCTTGACGGTGCCCCTGCTAGCAACTCCAATTGCGGTTTGGTCGGACGAGAGAGTCTGAATGGGCCCTTAGTGTGCGGCAGAACAAATTAGCGGGCATATCCATGGACATCCATGAAGCATCGCCTGTGACGGGCATATCCACGGACGCCTGTGAAGCATCTCCTGTGACGGGCACCTCCTTCCAGGTTTCAGACGAGCGCCCAGCAATTTCAATAAGCAGTTATTGAAAGCGGATGCATGGAGAATGACCCGACTATAAACTCTCCATGCCTCTCTGAGAGGCTTCCATCTCGGGCTTATCGAATACCTGCTAAACGGAAACGTGGGGGGATGTAGAGGTTCTTTTTATTTTATTTTACTTTATTTTATTTCAAGCTTGCCCACACAGAGGTCCAGGCCTTGAAGGGCCTGAAGGCTGAACCTCATACACGGTGGGGCAGATCAATGTCGAGACGGGTAAGTCAAGTGGAGGAGGTGGAGAAGACTAGGCAGGTGACTCGGACCTGCATGAAGAGAGGTAAAAACTGCAAGACAGGGAGATAAGGAATAGCATTACCAGGGAGCAGAATGCAACGGCTCGGGGAAGGCTTTTCAGACTCTGTGTCAGCCCTGGTTAGAGGAGTTCCAGAGACAGAAAATGTATTTTCAAGCCCAAAGTACATTGGTTTTGATGCCAGCTTATAAATGAGAAAATGGCTTAATTTCTCCCTCAAACGATAGGCCATGACTACAGATTCAGCGACCCAAACGCACATTATTAACAGTTATTAAGAGGCAAACAACAACGTCAGTCATATACTAGTGAACTACAGAGGGTGCCATTGGAGACACAGGTGTGCTGCACTTGGCTTCCGGTCTCCTGTGGATCAGCATCCCATAATTCACGCATATTTGCAAAGCTCTTGACAATAAAAAGAAACAGACTCAATATCACAGTTTACTCCAGTCTTGTCATTTTGCCACTTATGCAGCGAAATCAATTGCAATAACAGACAAAGAGGTTATGCATAATGCATTCTGTTGATGTCTCAAAGCAATATTTGGTTTCCTGCCCGGTATATTAATAGGACCGATGTTAACCTCCACATACACCATCCACAGTGTCCCCTCCCTTGCAGCCGATGCGTGCTGGGATCCGGGGCCATCACCTCACACTTGCATATGATGTCAAAGTTTGCTGTCAGAATCCCGTGGCTAGCTAGCTAGTTAGTTAGCAGGACATACTGTCTCAGAATCTCCTAAATAAGGAACGTGATTTTTAAATATATGGTGTAGTGACTGCTTGTGATCAAGCTTGCAAATTTGCGAGTATTGAGTGGTGGCTAACACCACAGCTGCATGGGCTAGACTGCAGGCTCGCCACAATGCTGCTCCGGGTAACGGTTATGGAAGGTCGGTGGATGGCGCTGGGCCGCATAGAGGATTTCTGATGGGAAACGCAGTTAGGATGCGGAGGGAAGTTGTAGTGATAAGCTTCCCGGTGACCGAGAAACGGCAGGGCAACGAGGGCAGACGGCAGGAAGTAGCGGCACTGGGGACAGAGAGATGAGGCCGAAAGTGCATGTCTGTCTCAATCTGGCCCAGCGGTCTGACTTAACGGCAGAAGGCAGGGGGGGTCTTAGATCACGCAAGGGTACCTCAGACCCAGGGTCACGACGGAGTAGCGACGAAGGACGTGGGGCAACCCCCCCCCCTCCCGAGGGAGTGGCTCCTTTAAGATCATGTAAATAAATATTGACTACTGGGTGCAAAGTAGGGGGAGCTCTTGATACACATACACCTCTCAACTGCGCTGGAAATTAAGAGTCAATTTTAAATATAAGAGGTAACTAAAGGACACGTGGAAAGGAATAGATGCAGTGAAAATGTGCAAATTCTTCAGATTCACAGCCCAGCACCACAAATAATGGTTAATGACAAAAATATTCTGTTTATTGTGTTATGGAATATTGAAGAGAATATTTTCTCTGGCTTTTCTTCCAGTTTCTGGACCAGAAACCTTGAGGGCGCAGAGGGCAGCCATTTTCCGAAGAAAAATGCCCCCTCATTAAATGTTTCCTTCTTTAAATGGATACGCTGAACATATAAAACTCTAATTACTACACTTTCACTAAAGTGATGGTGACATTTCCTGTCCTTGATACACAATCGAAGCTCAATTTGTGGTGATGAGGCGTAATTGCGATTTGCGTAAATTGTTATAGCTACCGCAGTGTTCCCATTTTATTTATTCATTGTTTATTTCCCAACATAATGAGAGTCGTTTTTACTTGAAAGCTCTCCATTTCCTTCATAAAGCCGGCCAGCTGTGGAGAACGGACAGTGCCAGACGCGTTTCGGGGAACATTCTAGAAAGTTCCTCTTAAGTAAGAGCTACTTAAGATGAGGAATCGATGCCGCTCTCTGGATGAAACACGGGGAGGAACAGGTGCTACCATAAGCATGGGAATCAGCGCCGGCAATCACACAGACAGACCAAACACAAAATCAGCATCTCGTTTTAATTAAACTGGGCTTTATACTGACCTTAAGGCAAGTAGAGGCCTGAAAACACTGCTGAAGATGCCACGAGATCTCAGATAGTGGGGATCTCCAGCAAGGGGTCCGAACCTTTACCCAGGAATGGCGTAAGGCTGGGTGATGGGTTTGGCTCCTGGGAGGCAAAGGGTTAACTGCAAACTGCTGGAGGTCATAAAGCTCTGTTTCCCAACCCAGTCCTCGGGGACCACCGGACAGTCCACGTTTTCCGTCCTTCCCAGCTCCCAGCCAATCAGTAACACCGAATACCTGGTGCAGGTGTGCTAGAAGCTGAGAGGAAACAAAAAAAATGGACTGTCCGGTCATAAAGATCAGAGCTTCCAGACTTAATTCAACCCAAACAGGCCGGAGCTTGACTTTGCGGAATCCCCACAGAGCACGAGGTGCATGTATAATTCACTGCCGTGCCATATAAAAAGCGCCCAGTCGATGAAATCAGCTTTATGCACAAGTTTAACGGGGAATATTACTGAATAGCGTATAGTCAAACGGCGCGATGGAGCTGGAGAGTGCTAGTGCGTGCTGCATCTGAGCAATTTTCACGGCCGCCTGGCCATCTGTTAGACATTACTGAGTCATAAAGAAAGCACATTATTGTATTGTTTTATGTCTTGCATCAAACGCTGCAGAAAACTAACCCTGGCTTTAACTTTGGCACCAGACGCCACAATTTGGTGTTCTACCAAAGGACCATGAACACGGCGAGCCTTGACTGGATGGTTTTAGGAGCAGTGTCAGTAAAATATCTTTTGACATATCTTTTTCTAAGAAAAAAAATTATATATCGGTACCATTATTGTTGTTGTTTTTTATGTAAGTCACATTTTATGGGTCATATAACTGATTTATCATCATGTTGGGTGTGTAAAGATTTTTAGGAATTATAGCCTATCCTTATCCTTTTTTGAATATATACAATCAGAGGTGGGTAATTCAGGTCCAAAGAGTAAAAAAATCCAGACCAGGATTTTGTTTCAACCAACCAGTTGAGCATTCAGAGTATCAACTAGTGCTAGTTGGTTGAAACAAAATCCTGGTCTGGAGTTTTACTCTTTGGACCTGGATTTCTCAAATCTATATACAATCAATTCACTTCCCTTTCAGTTTACAAAAGAACAAACAAGTAGACTCTCATAATTCTGTGTCTTGCATTTCGCAGCACTACTATTAAGGGGCACATTATTGGAGAGAATGTGCATACAACCACTGGGGCATGGATCTCAGGGGAACCAACTCATTCCCCCAACATACAGGTAATAAATTAATTGTGAATTTTAAGCTTACAGAGACATCTTAACCCTACAGAATCAGGACGACGGGAACACTTCTAAACAGGCTTGACACAGAGCCTTGTGGGTAATCTGTGGTAATGGAAGATGTTCCAGGAGAGCGGCTGGCACATCGCTTACAATGCCATGCTGTCGGAAGGGGCTATCCGGTCATGCAAACATCACCTGAGAAGTGTTTTGGGACCCCCAGCCCACTGGTGATCTGTTCCTTTCCTTGGACTATATGAAACCATATAAGCTGCCAAGTTGCACTTATGTCTGCAGTTAAGATGAAACCAAACATTGAGGATTATTAAATTACCCTGTCAGACCGTTGCCTGACCTGATTACCAGTGCTGGGAACAAGGGACAGGGCCTTTGAGGGAATTGTAAAGAGCCAAATGTGTTTGTCTGTTCAAGAGGAGAGTCATATAGAGTACAAGTCATACAACCATTTAATGTACACTGTGGCCTGATACACCTTACCCTAATGTACATTACCATGTAAGGCACTACCTGTATGTCACACGACTACGGATCACATGACACCCACTCACATTCACCTTCCCATAATGTACATCACTATTTAATGCATGGCGTGTATGTCACATGACTATGGATCACATGACACCCACTCACATTCACCTTCCCCTAATGTACATAACTATTTAATGCATGGCGTGTGTCACATGACTATGGATCCAGTCCTGTATAGATGACATCCGTTCATAGCCAAAGGCTGTTGGAGAGATCCTCTAGCACCAGGGTTTCTCAAAACTGTGCTTTTTTATTTGCACCGAATCATGAAAAGCCAATGCTGGTACGGCAAATAAATAAATAAATAAGTGGGAGAAAGGAAACAGATGAATAGATCAGTCCATCGAACGGGAACAGAAACAGCGTGCTCCAGATGGCGGATTGTCCCAGCTGAACCAAACACGTCACCCGGGACCCAGAGAAATGTGGTAATTGTCATTTACCATGAAATAATTTGGAATTACATGTGAAGGGGAAATTATTCATATTACTTCACACACATAATTTCTTCCTTCTGCCAAAGTTAATAATTTTGGTTTCTGGGTCTGGAAACAGCACATTGCCTGCTATTTGTGGTAATATTATTACTATTATTATCATCATTATTATTAATAATAAGAATGATAATAATAATATAAAAATATATGTAGCTCTGATGCAGTTGCATCCTGCATCTACAATGGCAATGAAGATACTTAAGGAAGATTTGCATATTGAATTGCGAATTGCACAGTAAAATTGCAAATCACAAAACGATACTCTGTTCCATTTTTCTATTCTCTTCATGTATAGCTGCTGCTGAGTCTCATCTTCTGCGTCAGTCTGACCCTTCGAATCAGCCGAACCGCTTCTAGCCAGCGCAGAATCATACAGACGGAGTGGGTCCTAGCCGGAGGCGGGCGGCCGTCCCGTCCGATCGAGGGCTTCTGGGACGCGAGTGCGCCGATCGCGGAACAATGATTACGAGCCGGCGAGGGCCTGTAATCCCGGGCTTTGCAATGCAGCTTTAAGAGGTTAGCAAGATGAATGCTCATCGCCTTTAATCGCAGCAGTGATTTATGGCGGGGGCCGGACTCCCACCCCCCCAGACAGCCACCGACCGCAGGCTTCCCACTACACCAAGGCGGCGCCCGCTGTCTAAATCCCTTCTTCTCTAACGTGGACGCTGAGCCTTCATGGGTCCTGACGTGCGATTTACACGCCGCTCCCGTAATGCACTGTGACGGAGTCGCACTTCGCGAACGCAAAAGCCCGCAACGAGCGCACCGAGGGTTAAAGAACAGGACAGTCCCGACGAGCAATAAACTTAAATAACCTTTAGATATATCGATCTGAGGGGGAAAATCTCTCTGAATGTTATGAATTAATCAAGAGCCCTGTTCTATTCATAGTGCCGGCCCGATTCTACTTTGTTTCAGGAGATAAAGTGAATAATCCAATTATGTCAGAATCCTGTCGATATAAAAATGATCGCATTTCGTTTTTCTTTTTCTTTCTATAAAAAAAAAATCTGGTGCAATATGCGGTATCGATCTCTCCCTGCCCAAACCTGCTCAATGATCTGAAATCGCAGTTGGGCAGTGAGGATTAATACTATTTTCCTTTCTGCTTTTTTCCCACTTAAGGTGAACCGGACACTTTACAAAGCGGGTATTAACATCAGCGCTCTGTGATTGAGCGAAGGGGCTGGATTTGGAACACATCTCTCATTGGACCCGAAAGGCAGCAAAGGATTGAACTCCAGAGCTGAAAAGTAAAAACGGCACATTTGGCATCGGACATTAAATCTCTCCATAGCAGTCCGTCGTCTTTTTGCCAAGTGACCTTGGTGGTGACTCGTCCCCACTGGGACATTGTCCTCCATCCGTCACAGTGTTGACCCAGGCAGCTATGATGCCCCGCTGTCACTTTCATCAAAATAAAATCAAATAAATAAGAAACGAAAGTAAATGAAACTGAGAAACTGTAGCAGATTGAGGCCACAGTGCAGCATCAAACCTTCTATGTAAACACATGTCCAAGGAGAGGTCGCCGATGTTGACACCCCATTGGGATCTGCCGGCGTCCCAGTTCAAACAGGCCTGTTCAATTTTTAAAACGGTTGGATAATTAATATATAATTCTTACAAACTATCTGTATAATTTAAAGCATCACGCTTCAAACTGCATTTTTTAAATGTAATACAAGCCTACTGGAACATACAAAATATTACAAATGTGTGGAGGGTATTCTGATTTCTGGGAGTTACAAATACGTAAAAGTGTGAACTGTAAAATTTGGTTTTTCCACTTCAGATCTGCCATCCGTTTCTGAATCTCAGCACTAGAAAACATGGTCCAGAGCTCTCTAAGTCTACTCCATCCATCCATGCATCCATCCACCCGTCCATCAGCAGAGCACCTCTCTCTATAAGGCTCTCACTCTCTTTCTGAAGTCTTCTAATGTTTTGATAATAAGTGGTCATTTTCGAATCTGCCTTTTTTTTTAAAGTAAAGTGATCCTTTAATTTGACCTTTCCTTTCTTTCACCACCGAGTAGAACCCATTTACGCCACATTTTGATTAATGCAGATATATGCTTAGTGAATAATAAAGCAGTCAAGTGGGGGGATTTATTTTATTAATTTGATATGACCTAACAGCGACATCAGACTTGCCCTCGTACAAAATGTATTAGCACTTGCGAACATCGGGCCAAGTGGATGCAGTGTTCTTAGTAAACCTCTACCCTGCTACTTGAGTTTATTTCAGTAAATTTGAAACAAGCATTCACAGTTTTCCTCCAATAAATTAACTGAATGATTAGTTTTTACATCCTTTGTTTGTTTGCCTGTTTGGCCGTCCTTGTGGTCTCCAGTTCCACCCTACTCTCAGACGTGGGCATTATAAATCTCCCTAACTGAGCAGCCTCATGTAAGCGTATGAACGTGTATCTGTGTATGGAGTGTTGGTCCGTCATAGACCATCGAGGGTCATCTTTCCCGTAAGCCTTCTGGGATCATTAGTATCTTTATTTTTTGGGATGGGTGGTCCCCAGAATGGATGACAGGACAGATGGAACGGCAGAGTACAGGAGATGTGGCCACATAGGGAGGACGGCAGGATACCAGAAACTATATACATCGCCGCGCGCTGTAACTCATCCCCGTGATGTCCAAAAGTCGCGCGGGATAGCCGGACGTGCTTTAAAGGCCAGCGGAGACCTACGACGCTTTGGAGAGCAGCCTAGTACTTTACTGTGAGGGCGCAGACAAACGCCATGCATTCTTATCATCAACATGCTCCTCTGATTGGTTTTTGTGTTTGAGCTTTCATTTTCCTATAACACAGCATGTATATGTATGTATCGCATGTGCACAGACTCAGCTGAATAACGCTTCGTCTTAAATGTCAGATACGACCTACAAATGATGACTGCTGGACGGCATAATAAAACATCATAAACATAAATCAATGAAAAGGGAAAATATTATGAGGATATTATGAGACGGCATGTCCGCGGGGAGATATGATAAATAACAGGGTATTTGTAGACAGAGGGTGAATACAGGTTCACCAGTTGAATGTTAGATATTATAAGCCATCATCCCATTTGACTATTCGGAAGCTATGGCAAGCCAGCCAAGGCCACCCCTCCACCCCCCTCCTAAAAACAGCTCACATACTATAAGACATGACCCACTCCCCACAGACCCCCTCCTGGCCCTTAATCCTGCTAATTTGTACAGAATTCAGCTCAGCCATTTGCACACTAAATCAATGAATGAATGAATCCAAAAGGAATAGCTACACTTAGCTACTATTTAGCTACTAATGGGAACACGCGAACTTACAAAGCTGTTAATGAAAAATGACTCTGAATACATTTAGCAGCCTAGATGGCACTTTTGTACAAAAAAGCCCACAGTTTTTGCATGCATTTAGATTTTTTTTTTCTGGAGTAAATGAGGTGGAGTACTTCACTGAAAGGTCCTACAGAAGGGTTCTCCATGACTAAAACCTGCAACCCTGTGACTTTAAAATTATATAAACGTGTGCCCTTATATAAGCTACAGTAAAATAGTGTTTCTTAATGACAAAGGTATTCTCATGCCAAACAGCAAGATCAATCCTTTAGCTAAGGCCTCTTGAATGTTCTCATGGTGATTTGATCACATGAGTCCCGGACCTCTCCACTCAAAGGGCTGAAAACTTACCAGCAAAGGTTAATTGCCCCATTCTAGGGTACAAGCCCCCTCCCACTACCCACGGAAAGCTGAGTTGCGGAGATGTTGCAGAAAGAGAGCCAATTACCGAATGCCCGCGGTCACAGTTTCAGCTTTGCCCCATCCCTAACCTGGACCCCTGTAGTGAAGATGGATAACAAGGTGGCGCCATGGCAACCAGGGATGCTTATAAAGAGCGACCCCCCCCCCCCATTCCCTCGGAATTTTAACGCGATTAACTGGAGCGCCGCGTTCCGGCGTATCCGTGACGACGCTCCTACAATGAATGCTATTTCCCCATTGTGCTGGTCTGTGTTTCCACATGCAGCAGAATTTGTCCTATTCATAAGCTCTCGCCTGGTTGCACTGAACTGTGCAAACAAAGGTGAAGGCGATAGTAATTACTGAAATATTACATCCATGCATACATCCACCTATATCGTGTTTAGCTGATTAGGTTACGTGTTAGGGTTCTAGTTAGCATGAGGTACAGGAGTTAGACTCGCATATTCATGGTTTTTGATTGTACTCCCATTAGTGTCTGGGTTTGCACCCCCGTGCTGTAAACCAGCATCCGTCCGGTGTGAGTGTGTAAAGTCTGCCGGCATTTTTGAGTGGGGCTGATTTTCTCTCCCTAATCGCTCTTTATCGCACTCCACCTTCTCAGAGAGTGGACTAGCTTGCCGATTTCGGAACACCGCGGAATCCTTCTCGCCCGGCTCGGCGCGGCCTGGCGGACGCGTGAGAGGTCGCTGGCGGTACGTGCAGGGAGTGGCGGGCGAGCGAGCAGCGATCCGCGGCAGATGCTGCGTGCTGGCGGGACGCGGCGGCCTCGGCGAATGGAGTCGCGCGCGCCTGTGCAGACACACACGACTGCACAGCACTGACACAAATAAGCGTGCCGTTCTGGGAGCTTAATACCATTACATTGAAATAATCCCAGGTATGTGTTGCTATTTGTGAATTCAATGCATAAACCAGGGAAGGAACAAGCTGGTCAGTCATATGGCAAATATATGGGGGATCATATGGTTGAGGTGTGTCTGGGGGCCCTGAGTGATCCATCCATTCATCCATCCATCCACCCATTGTCTGTAACTGATTACCCTAGTTAGGGTCACTGGTGGTCTGGAGTCTATTCTGGGGGCTATGGGGCAAGACAAGGAACAACACACCAGCAAATTTTGGGGACACTCATACATATGGACAACTTGGTAACTCCAATTAACCTCAAAATGTTTTCCAACTGTGGAGGGGTGGGGGCAGGGTACTGCACGAAAACACATGGAGCCATGGCAGAAACTTGAACAATGGAGTGAGGCAACAGTGCTAACCACTAAAAATTAAATGAACATATTCCTTATAACCAGTCAGCTAACTATGATCTTCTGATTCTACTCACTGGCTATTTATTTAGTTTTTGAAACCTCTGACGGGAAGCGGGGGGGCCCGGAGCAACTCGCTATCCCTGCCCCTGGGTATTCAGAAGTGTACGGCCTGTGTGGGCGGGGGCCCCTTCAGAGGGACACGGGCCTTTGTGGATCCAGAACATCCTGTAAAAATGGTGGTAATGATATTTCACAGGGCTGTTCCTGGACTCTCACCAGCATCCAATGGGCAGAGCTGGCCCGGCCGTCTGCGATTTGGCCGGTGGCTGAATACCCAGGGTGCACTGGGACTGTCGCCACTCTGCACACAAGTCTTTTGTGGTCACGGAGCAGTTATAAATCCCATCTTTTACATTCCAAATTCTCTCTCACGCCATTTTTCGTTTTATTTCAGAGTGATTTTCACTGCAGCGTGAACAGTAACAACCTCACATTAAGCTGCTACGCCGATGCCGGTTTCCAGTGCTATTTACAATTCTACCCATTAAGCTGCCTGGTGTTTTACAGGTCAACAGCTCCCTCAAGGCCACCACAGCAGGCCCCGTCACGGGTTCATGTCTTTAACTAGCATGCCACCTGCTGCCCAAAGGGCATATCACATTGTTTTTAAGAATCATACTTAGGGACCATAAATGGGAAGAGTAATCTGGAGGCATCGTAGCTGAAATGATCCAGATTCAATTGTGCTTGTTCAGTAACCCTGCAGAAGAACATGCAATTCATTTGGATATCACTCACAACAAACACACAAACAAATAAATAATGGACAAGTAAACAAACAAAGAAATACATAATAATAATGTGGGAGCAGCACGGTGGTGTGGTGGTTAGCACTGTTGCCTCACACCTCTGGGACCAGGGTTGGAGTCCCTGCCAGGATTCCATGTGTGTGGAGTCGGCTGAGGTTAACTGGAGTTAACCAAATCACCTATAGGTGTCTCCCCTGTGATGGGCTGGCACCCCACCCTGGATTGTTCCCCGCCTTACGCCCATAGCCTCTGGGACAGGGTCTGGAACCCCAGTGACAGTGGGCGGCAAGCAGTTACAGGAGATGGTTGGATGGATAGTGATGCTTTATGTCTGGGCTATGTAACGCAGCATTTATGGCATCCTAGCATGTTCTACAGTTAATCTGCAGCCCTAGCGAACACATTAGCCAGCATATGTTTTGTTTTATACCCATATGCATAGTCACTCTCGCTTGTTCCAGTGTTTCGGTGTGAATTATTGAGATCTGGGCATCAGTTGTAATAATCCTAAATAAAAGTGGTAATAATGTTTATTTATTTCTTTTATATTTTTCTTTGCTCTCCTTTCATCTACTGTGTGACTCTTAGGGCTGATTTCAGACTGTCCCAGATGTTCCCAGATGTTAAAAAAGGCACCACATGGATAACTCAGGGACACACTGAGCATGTTGCTGACTGCATCCCATAAACAGGTCCCATTAACAGCTGGTCTGTACCCAATTGGGTCATGCCACTGCAGCTCCGGCGAATCACGGCAGACAGATGCAGCTTCAGACGGGGTGCCGCAAAGGGCCTTGGGAGGGTACAACCTTGCACTTCCTCTGTGTGCTGTGAGTGTAAGGACAGTGGGGGCCACTGGGGGGGGGGGGGCTCCAGTCATTCAGGCCCCACCGCACCCAAGGACAGGTGGGGGGAGGTGTTTATTCATTACATATCATTGTTACTCCCCAAATGCCCCCCCACGGTGTGTCAGTAAGGTGAAAGGTCCCTGTGAGCTCACAACAGCGTTATTTGCCTATTTACTACTGCATCTGTGTCCAGGGTCCCCAGGGCCCGGTAAAGAGCAACCTGAACAATATCATCAGCAGTTTCCCTTATGAAAAAAAATATAACAAACATATCTAATTGCTGAATAGAATCATCAATCACAGTTTTATTAAAAACCAGTAATAACTCACTGAGCCATGAGTCACACTAAACTTAATAAAAGCCGAGGCCCTGCTATTCTGAGCAGACGCTGAATCCACATATGCCATTTGCACGACATCCATCTTGCACCATACTTACCATTGCAGTACCTTATTTACACAGTTGTTATCTTTAACACTAACTTTATTATTTATTTATTTATTTTGCATATTTATTGTCTACTTTTACTTACGTTTTTCTCTGTGTACTTGTCTCTACCTAAATTATCCTGGTTTATACTGATCTGTTCTGTGATGCGGGACAAAAAAATGTACCCAGTTTAAAGCTCTTTTCACATTAGTTTAGTGCCAGCGCAGGTGTGAGGTCCTCTAATCCTTTGTGCTCAGGAAGAGCCACCCCCCCCCTGGATCGCCCCACTTCCGACTCCTAAGGTGTTTTTTTTCTCCCCTCGGTTAAAATACCCAAGTTTCCGAGGGGAAACAAACAGCCTGGCGGAGAGATTAAATAAAAGCCAGAGTGTGCTGTACAAATCCCACCCGCGCCGAGCTAAATGCTGCACTACACAGACTAAACTTCAGCAAGCTCAAGTGCCGCACCCCCACAAGCAGCGGCATCGAGAATCAGTTCCCGAAGCTACCCTCACGCATTAAAAGGGATGGCTCCGTTTACGGAGTAACGTTTGTGGAACACTCAGAGAGACAAATGCAAATTGCAGGAAATAAAAAGTTAATGTCATTACGTCACTGGCTGTTTATCATCAGACATCTAATTGTTTGTTGTTGCTGTCAGTTTCTGGTTTGCATATTGTTAAACTAATTATGCTGCTATATGCAATATTTACAGTACACTCAGTGTGGTGGGACAGTTTTATTATCACGTGGTAATTGTGATCATCTTGCAAACGTATAAACACTTATCCAGTTTGAGGTCACGGTAAGACTGGAGTCTATCCCAGGCAGCACAGGGTTTAAGCAGGGGACATGCTGGACAGGATGTCAGTCAGTCACAGAGCACAGGACAGGGGACACCCTGGACAGGATGCCAGTCAGTCACAGGGCACAGGACAGGGGACATGCTGGACAGGATGCCAGTCAGTCACAGAGCACAGGACAGGGGACACGCTGGACAGGATGCTAGTCAGTCACTGAGCACAGGACAGGGGACACGCTGGACAGGATGCCAGTCAGTCACAGGGCACAGGACAGGGGACACGCGGGACAGGATGCTAGTCAGTCACTGAGCACAGGACAGGGGACACGCTGGACAGGATGCTAGTCAGTCACTGAGCACAGAACAGGGGACACCCTGGATGGGATGCAAGTTCAAAGGACACATACTGTAATCCATAGAACCTGTAGGCTCCCAGATGAGATTCGGAGAACACGCACACTTTTACCACTGGTTTTACCACACTTTGGGGACATATTGGTCCTGAAATATGATCTGTGCAAACACATACACAAAGGGCCACAATAGTGCGTTCTTTACGTATAGTGTTGCTGATTCCTCCCTCAGCTTCATCATCATCATCATCACAAGCAGGCTTGCCTGAGCACCACCTCATTACAGGGAAAATCCAACTGAGATTTCATGGAGCCAAAAGCCCGCTGTCATGTGTGCAGATATGAAGAATGAATTTCAGCGTGAGTCGCCATGGCAATCGGTTGGGCGCCTTCATGTGCATGTCACGGCACGGCACTGGGGTTTACCGCACTAATCAAAAATGGGGAAAGAAATCAAATTTTCCATGGCAGGCGGAAATAAATGGGAGTTATGAGAGGAGCTACTGGTGTCACACGATTCCTGGCTGGTAGAATTAAGGAATCGTGGCTCGTCATCCATATAGAAATGCACAATTAAAAATATATCAACAGCCTCTAACGTGAGGGTACGCTTAAGGGCCCTGCCTCATAAACAAAAGGCGAAGAAGTGAACCGCCTGCATTCATATGCTCCGACAGAAAGGCCATTCTGTGCACAAGTGACATTTCTATGTTAATGCGCGTACGATAAGCGGCTCTTCTAGGCAGTAGCCGCAAATCTACTTGACACCGAAGAAAAACCAGATATGGAAAAAAGCAAACAAACAGGAAGTTAACATCAGTAACTCCAAGGGACGTAAATTGGTTCCCTATAGAGGGCCATTACCTCCATCGGAACAATAATTTCTTTCTTTGCGATAAGGAACAAGTTTGTCAGTTTTACATTTACAGCATATTGGGTTTGCCGTGCCTAGGCGGTGCTACGTGAACGGCACCTGCAAATATGCGTGTTTAATTCTTTACCACCGTGACCCTGCACTGAATAAGCTGCTATGGAAAACTGATGGATGGATTTTAGTGTTTGCTGTATGTAACCAGAAATAAAAAAAAAAACAAGCGTATTACAGCAGCGTAGATGAGAACCGTCGCAATGATTTATTATTTTTTTTTATCGAACTGACACATTAGTGCCGCTCGGACTGTGACATTAATCCCGATACTAGAGCTGCACATCTTTGCTGTACTGTACCTCTGTGAACAGTTTCTGGCACACACATAGGCTTATGGGAAATGTAGTTATGTGGTTTTAATACACTGCGAATACTAGACCCCTCCACTTTTAGAAATGCAAACAGGTATTCTCTGCAGAATTAACATGGGAACATTACATTGAGCTTGCAACTCGAGATTATTATAGGAGCTGTTGACAGTGCATGTGTCTTCTTATAGTATATCGAATATTTTAGCATAAATACAACATAAATAGGATGAGAGAAACTTTTTGCTGTTACGTCCCTCCCGTCCGATCCCCCTGTGTGCCGTCGCGTCCGCGTCTAGTCCAGATGAGGGTCATGCCGTGTCCAGCCCTGGGGCAGTCTGACTGAGGAAGACCAAGGTGGAGGGCCCCGCCGGGCTTCCCTCTGTTTCGCCGACGCCCTCCGTTGGTGCTCCTCGGCAAAAGCGGAAGCTGAAGCCGCCCATCGCGTCCCCGTTTAGTCTGGATGACAGTGACACCACGCTACCGCCCTGTCCAGGCGAGACTGGTGCCCTTGCTGTGCCCCGCTCATCGCCTGGTGTCCCTGCTCAGCCCGAAGACGTGCCCTCCGAGCACCGCCCGTCTCCAGACGCACCCTGCTCACCGCCGGAGGTGCTGTCACGTCCCTCCCGTCCGGTCCATCTGTGTGCCACGCCCCCTCGTTACCCTCGTGTGGAATCCCAGTGTTTCCCAGCTGCTTCAAGTCTAAGTCCCACTAGTGTTGTTTAAACATGCCCTGTTGTCTCGTGGGTCTTATCATTGAAGTCTCGTACTGATGAGACTTCAATGACCTTTCATTCTGTACTATCTGCATGAAATAAAGCTCCCGACCAGGAGATTTCCGCAATTCCCGTGTTCGCCTTTTCTCTTGCCTTGCCCTACATGACAGTTGCCTGTTGGCACTAGTTTGGGGATCTCCTGCCACCCCTGAATGATTTGTAACAAGTTTTACTGAAGAGCCATCCTTCTAAGGACTTCCCATGAGCCTCAAAGGCTGACTTGTGTGACTGGGTCTAAGCATGCCTCTTATGCTTGGTGTGTGTTCAGATTATTAACAGTGTGGTTGAACATGGCTTCTCTTTGTTTAGTTTTGGTGTGTTTGAGTGGCCCAGGGTCTGTGGTAATTCTGGGATTTTTTAAGGTTTGAGAGCATAAGAGAGGTCATAATTCATACAGAGGTCCCAACCTTATTGTTAACCAATGATGTGTTTTGAATCAGTGAGTGACAGGCGAGAAGGCATTCCAGGGGCCAATCAGCTTTCAGTCGGGTAACTGGCCCTGCCCCTGCATACACCTGTAATGGGGCCTGTTATTTCATCTTAGTAAGATTGCTTGTTAGGTCTGCAGGAAAGAAGATATCATCTCTGAGAGTCAGTTATCACAGGACTTGCTTTCCCGTCTAAAAGCGCAATGTTTGTTGTTGTTCCGAAGGAATCCCCGAGGTGCCTTGTTTGTTAGTAATTCACCCGGGAGATCTGTAGTCCGACTCTCAGCCCGTCCCTCGTCCACACTCCAGCCCACATCCCTCTCTCCAGATCCTTCACTTCCTCCGCAGTGCGCCGTCTCGCCGCCATCCAGACGGTAGTGACTCCGTCTGCATCGAATTAGAACATTAATTGTTGGAAAAATAACACGTGGCTATTTAGAGCTTAGTCACAGCACAGGGGCTCGGGCATGCCGGAGAACACGCAGGAGCACGTGGATTAGGCATGCTCCCGTGCTCACCCTGGAAGCCGCAGAGATTAGGCTTTATTGGGCCTCTGATCTCCAGACATGAGCGTTAAAGTGCTGCGTCTCAGGGGTGGGGGTGGGCCAGCAAACTGACATGAAAGCAGACCCTTAGCGAGGTCTCTGCACCTCTCTGTGGTTTTCCTTTAATGTCCTCCCAGTGAATGTAAGAAGTATTTATTATCATTTATTATCATTATTATCAATATTATTATTACCATTATTATTATTTACAGTTATTAAGTAGCAACTGTTATTGAAAGCAAGTGATGTTTCAGAAAACAGGGCCAGCCACTGACCACAAGATTCGAACCAACGACCTTTTGATCCCAGACACAGCATCCACACCCACTCTGCCCTACATCACCCCCTTTTATGGAAACACAGTGCAGCAGGCCTGGCCAATCAGAGAAAAGCCTGGCAGCTGGGAGGAGGATATATTGGCACTAATAATTATTCAAAGAACAACAAATAAAAACAACCCAGCACCTGGGTAACCTCAGACGAGTGCAGCGGGCCAGATAAATAAGATTGTATAAAATGGTTTGCATGTGCACCTTTTACAGCGGAGGATGTTTTCTGTGTGGGTTTACTGCTGTTCCTCCCCCGGTGTGGGAATTAACGCCAGCGGCCTTAGATTTTAAGCCTCCGCTTTATTGGGTTACGCATTAACCGCACCAAACAGATGACGGAATAATTGTTCAATCGTTCTGCAAGGGGAATCACTCCGCGTCCCTTTGTGGGCGCGAAAATTAATATTCATAATTAAGAATATGTGCCAGGTGTTGCTCTCCGTGTGCACCTGACTGACGCTATTATATTACATTTATTCGAAACAAACAGTGCCCGTACAAGACAACATGTCATCTAGACAGCATAAGGAGCGAAAGTGACAAAAAATACAATACGTGTCTTTCATTTATAAAGGGAACAATTAGTATTGGCAAGGTTAAATTTGACACCTACACAGTTGTATTTAGTACATGTAAGCTGTTTATGTGTGAGGTGAGCTGGCTGTTGGTTGCCTAGGCCCTAAACCCCGCCCCCATTAAGAATCCAAATTTTTCCAACACCATCATCATTATAAATAAGTTGATGAAGAACTTTTGGGCCTTTCAGTGCCCACACGACCATCCACAAAGGGAAAAAAAAAATAAACACAAAAACAGGTTCACTTATGAAAGCCAGGCTCCTTGACAGCTTCGTGGCAGTTGAAGCGGTAGCCAGCTGTGATAATTCCAGAAAAAATGGCCGTGATTAGCTCACGTCGGGGGAATAATGGCCACTTATGGGTCTATTTGCCATTTGTCTCTCCTGGCCTGGAAAATGTGAAATGACAAGCCACAGAAGACGTAGGTACTCTAGGTGCTGCCACACACTGACACACGCAAACCCGAGTGTTTGTCGAGTCCGGCCATCATTTCAGAGGATCTTGCCAAAGCGGATGACGTATTAGCCAGGGTGCTATTTAACTACCCTCATTTTACTCTCATGTTTACCATTATGACGTGCAATGTTGATATTTTTCTCTAGGCTGATCCACGCCTTTGCCTTAAATACCTGAAGAAGTTGTCTTACAAACTAATTTTCCTAGATTAAAAAAAAATTGTTTTTCCAAATGAATGTCTTGTGAAACATAGGGAATTATGTCAAATTTTCAGCTAAAGAGAAACTAATGGCATTTAGAGTTCATTGATCAATATATACCAAGAATACAGATATGAAATGTAAATCTCCAATTCTATTTTATTAATATTGACTTTTTTTCCCGAATGGTGTTTTAAAAATGTTTTGCTAGATAAATGATCCTGCATGAGATGTATCAGAAACATGAGGCTGAAAATAAATCGCTTCCTATATCCACATGAGCGCCACTCAGCCTTTCCGGAGAATTCCAATAACTGCTTGCCCCAGCACAGGTCTCTGCTGAATACAGCTGTTCCGTATTGAATTATGAAACATTACCGAAGTGAAAACGGCCAATTTATCATTATTAAAGCATCTAATTTGTGAAAAATTAGCACCGCCCTGCAACGTCGGCTCTGGGGGGGGGGCACACTTTAGTATGCCGAGTGACTCCTCTAAGCCACTCCCAAACCCCTGGGCTGTGAACCCGGCCGTCACTGGTCAACAGCGGCAATATGGCTGAGAAGTAGCTGCTGATTGGAGGGGGCATGGGACGAGCCACTCAGATGATATAACGGGGCCCTGGGCTGCTGTGCAATTTCCCCTCTCCTCCGGAATAAAGGCCACTTTACGGGCATCACGCAGAAACAAAATGAGATTCTGCCGACAGCGATGTTGCCCCCCCTCCCCCACCCCGTGTCGGATGCTCCCACGCGCTGGGACGGGGTCTGCCTGGACCTTCTGGCCTGAGCTTTGGCCACACAATGGGACATTTTGCAGAGCAGAAGTGGCAGAAAGTCCCCTTGGAGACAGGTTGCAATGCGCAGGAAAAACAGAGGGAGGCCTGGATGCATTTTGCAGGGAAGAGGAGGGCAGGTTCATTGTCGATATCAGTTGTCAGTCATGTGACTGATGGTCACCTGACCCATCCTTCAGTGCGTTAGCAGTATACAGCTCTGTAAAAAATGAGGAGACCACAGCCAAACATTTACTTTCACTCATTTCTCAATTTATGGGTCATGCTTATGTTTCAAATATATATTTCTTTGCAAACTCCAGCCTGGATCTTCCCTGCTTCTCATTAATGAAGGGCTTCTTCCATGCTTTATGGGACTTCAGACCTGCTTCTAGGAGCCTGTTAAGAACTGGCCTAGCTATGCACCTAACTGTGTGCACGTAATGCTTCCCATTCCTGTTGAAGGTCACTTGAGGACATCCTCCACTTTATGAGGCACTGCTGGATAAGTTGATGGTTATCTCTGGCATTAGAAAGTCGCTTCCCCCCTCTACCTGGATGGTTTCTGGTCATTCCCAGTGTCTCCTGCTTCACCTTGTTCTTGTGAATTGCTGTCTTAGAAACTTTGAGCCTGGAAGCAGCCTGCTGCTCGGTGTAAACTTCTGCCAGCAGAACCAGGATTAAACCAGGATTTAACAATGCAGACTTTTTTTAAATACAGAGTGGTTTCTTGTGGTCTTGCTGTACAGTATATAGTGAGGTTTCTTTTCTCACTCCTTGGTAAACAGGCACAGGAACTGGCTGTAGCCCCACACGTGAGCAATAAAGCTGAAACGAAATGCAAATCATCTAGCCTAGTATTCAGGAGCATGACAACATTGTTGTTAAGGTGGTGTACAGTCACTGTGCAGTTCACTGGGGTGCAGTTACTGTGCAATTCACTGGGGTGCAGTCACTGTGCAGTTCACTGGGGTGCAGTTACTGTGCAATTCACTGGGGTGCAGTCACTGTGCAGTTCACTGGGGT
>JAODKL010000081.1:18896684-18912149 GCA_026780765.1 Petrocephalus schoutedeni | reverse complement strand
GGGGCGGGGGGGGGGGGGGGGGGGGGGGGGGGGGGGGGGGGGGGGGGGGGTGCCAGAAGATTCTGGAATGCAATTAGCCCCTGATCGATTAACCACAGGCTAGGTTATTTGTTACCCAAATAATTATGCGGGTAATTACGAGATGCATTTTGCACACACCACACAAGCGTGTGGCAGATAAACACATAAAACAATAGCTGTACACAAGCTGCACGTATTCATTACAAAAAATATATATATAAAAGGAACTCCAATGGGGGCTATTCATTGAACCTTTGCAGTGCTTTTTGGAGGGAATTTTAGAAGTGCTAAACATATTAAAACCAAACGCCATTATTCTCCCTCTCGTCCCTTGTGACACCTATTGGTTTTCTGACATTACAGTATGACTCCTTTTCATATTATCTCATTTAAAAAATGACCTCTCATCAAATATTTAATGCCATCATTATCGACAAACACGCGACTGGCCGCCATCTGTCAGCATCAATTCTAATACCCAATTATCGACACTGACGCTCAAAAAACATGGCTGCCTGGTGTCAGTCTCAGAGAGAAGGATTTTTTCGCCTCTCCCTGTAAGAAATGCCACTAAAATTTGAAGAGCGGGCTGTGTGCATCCTCGACGTCGCTATTGAAGGTGGTGGCTGCCAATCATTGGTTTTAGCTGCCTGACTGCCTCTGTGAGATTGATAAAGCCACCCCCCCAAGGTGCAGGAGATCGCGTCACATCGCCGGCTTTGTGTGACATGGATACAGTCGGCAGATTGGATCCTGCCCCCGGCCCTGTGTGTCAGACTCGCCCTCGCCCCCTCTCACGTAACTGCCCCCTGTGATTGACAAGCCCAAACAAATTATTCCCTTTCATCTGTAAAGAAGATACATATTTCATATGCCCAAGCATAACAACACAACTTTATAATCAAATACACTCAGTAGCAAAAAAAGTTAAGCACTTCGATGGACCGATGGAAATGAAATAAATCTGCACGTGGTGAAAGGTCATGTGACTGTATTACGGTGATTATAATAGCAGACCAAACGGACGACAGAGTTGGCAGTATGGCCACACAGCTGGCCCCATGTCAGTAGGGTGTGGTACTGGATACATGCAGCATTATGGTGCAGAAGGCAGTTGTACAGCTGTTGTATCCTCTCCTGCGGCAAGTCGGCACTCAGCTGTTGTAACTGGCTCTCGAGATCCTGCAGATTGGCACTGGGTCTGAGTTGACATTCGAGCTGACCCCACGTGTTAGACTGGGGAAAGATCGGGGGACCTGGCTGGCCACGGGAGAACCTCAACATGATGCAGGCAGTCCATAGACACACATGCCATGTGTAGATGGATGTGTCTTATTGAAAGACTCTACCAGGGTTCTGCCTCAGGTGGGGTAAGACACAACTAATGCCAACAGAACAAACAACACAATCAAGATAACAAAAACTGCTACAATTGTACAATAAAAAGAATGTAAGCCAGTTTTTAAGCAGTAGTTGTTATTTTAAAAATATTCAAAATGAATAATACTTCTCTATTAGACAATCTTATCGAGGACTATTAATGTGAATCATAACTGTAATTTGAGAACTGAATAAGCAATAACCATAATTCCTACATTACGCATTTCATTCGATTCTAGTACGAAACCTGGTTTCCAGATCAAAATTCCTCATGAACTGCATTCACTAGGGAGTTATAGAGGAGGTTTATTTTTTTTCATTTATTTACACCACTAATTTATATTTTCACATGTGCCTAAAGGGATTACCGAGGCTGTGAACTGGAAAAGTAGGTGCTGAAGAGCAAAACCACAAAATTAGATGACTAGGGGAAACGCACTCTCTGGAATCGTAAAGAATAATCGTGAATTGCAATTTTAATCTGCAATAAAGAATCAGTGAAACATGGAAAGCACGGCCAAGCTCTTGTCCTGCTTGTGTAAATTGAAACCACATGTAAGAAAACACACCCAGCCAGCTCTTAATTATACAGAACGTGGGGTGAAAGTGCCAGGTTCATGAGGACCGAAAGTGAATGCAGGACTCAGTGACCATAGTGTCATGTGACTGTACCACTGAGAGGTAAGGCTGTGATTTGCATGTGTCATAAGTGTGATTTAAAGGCATAAAATCATGTCCTGCTGCAGTTACCCCTTACAAATCTGCCTGACATTTTTTACTGGGCATAATTTCCCTAAACAAACAAAATACATATCCCATATTATATCACAAACACAAGGATAACTGCAAAGATAATCATCATCATTATTATCATCAGGCATGTTCAACTCCCACTAAATATGTATTTGGGGTAGAGACCCACCTTGCCTCAGCTCTGAGTGACTGTAGCACCTTCTTGCCATTACAGGCTCCTACTAAATGAATGTGTAACCTGTAGGTTGTTGGTTTGAGTCCCAGCTTTTCCCAACACCCTTTTATCGCTCCAGTAATGCACACAGCTATATCGGTAGGTGAAAGCTGTAACATGTAAACATTACACAGTTCCATCCTGGTGCTAATTGGGTGTTAGGTGATCACAGATATTCACACACGTGTTCTGCCATTTCATCATCTCATACCACTGTCTTGTTCATGAGAACGTGTTAGAAGCATTGAGAAGTTTGACGCGTTTCTCAGCTACTTAAGCAGAATAAGGTCTGCTCCTCTCCTCGGGGGGGGGAATCATGCTTGTTATCTTTTGAACTGCGCAGCCCCGTGACAGCCCCCTCCACAGCCATAAGACTCTGCCATCCCTCTGCAGGCCAGCAGGAGGTGAGAGAGAGCTTTGGCTTGTACCGTAGGGCTTGTATGCCTGGGGGCAGGGTTCAGGAAAGTGCGGGGGGTGGATTATCATCCTTTTCTGCTGCATCTCGACATGACCCATGATTTGGATGCCATAACCCACCGTAGTCCACAGCACCCCTTCAGGACACCCAGAGAAACCAGCCTCCTCTAACTGAAGGCTTTCACTTTGAGCAAATGCCAGGCTCTCTTCCCGATGGACGCTGATTGACCTCCACCAAATGTAGATCCTGGCAGGAATTCCGGTCAACAATACAAATCCCGCTTGGGTAGGAGAACAGAGAGCTGACAGGAATGTCATTGGACAGATGGACCCTCCATGCTGGATGGAACGATATCCCAGGCAAACAATCTCATGCCTTTTCTGTAGTGAGTCATGCTAGTGATAAATAATAGCTCATCTGTACAGCCAACTCTTGACTGAGGTGAGTAATACTACAACACTTTATGCAAGTGAGATTATGCGTAAGTCGGACTGACCCTCCATACCATTCAGGGTACCTTATAGCAAAAATCACGTAAGTCAAAAATATATTAGTGATATGTGCTAAAGTGCACATATTATAAAAGATAAAGTGTGCATTTACTTAAGGGCCTTTTTACATTTGTAAAGATGTTTTGTGTAAGGTTTACTTACATCGGTTTTACGTAAGCCCAGAGCTGCCTGTATATAGAATCTGGTAAGGATCAAAGGTCCACCTATCTTAATGAAATAATGTTTTTGTTTCTGTACGAATGTCGTGGGGAACGGGGGTGGTTGGCACGGGAACGGGGGGTACCTCAGTTATAACACCGTCCTGCCTTCCCCAAATTTGCCTGGCAATGAGACTGCAGGGGAGGAAATTGCTTTCACTTGGTAAACGTGGCTCTGGCCAAAGCAATTTTGACAGGTGAATCTGCGAAGCCTACAGGAGCGTGGGTGGGTGATGGTGGGGGGTTCCAGTCTCCTGGTTACCATGACGATAATAACGTGGGGTGAGGATGAGACCGGAAGAAGCTCAAGGAGTGGCCTGGAAAAATGTACCGGCAAACCTGCTCACCGCGCGTGTCACCTCAAGCCAGTCACTTCTGTGATAGATGTAAGTGTAAATATGCCATCATACATTTCAGGTTTAAAAAGCGAATAAGTCACTGCTCAAAGCCATCCTTTACCTCATTCTGCAGACTAATTCTTATTTAAATGACAGTATTTATGAGATGCTTAATGAATGGAGCGAGACCGGCAAATATTTAAGTGTTTGAAGGGAGATGTTAAGTCAGATGGTCTCCAAGGGTTTGCAAGTCCATATTGAAAAAAGACAACTCCTGCATCTGAGAGTTTGGCTCATAAAGGTGTTGGGGGGGCATTCCCTAAGTTTGGGGGAAGCAGGTGGATAAGAAAGACTGCCAGATTTAAGCTGACGTTCCCTTTCATAACGAACCTGTTTCTGGTGTCATGTAATTCGACTCGCTGATACTCAATCTGTCTAATTAAAGCAGTGCCCTTGTTAGCAAGGCGAGCAGTATTTAAATAAGGTAACTCAATCAAGGAATTCCTGTCCCTTCTCGGATCCCCCCGCCTCGTTTAAACCCTCCTCAAGATCAATCAATTAACCGACAGAATATGGAGACTCGGTGGGACTGATTGTTCACTGGACCGGGATCAGTTGGGCTTTTTTTCTGATCTTTGTTAGTGAGACTAGGCGGGCACAAGGGGGCTTTGTGCAGTGTATCAGCAAACCGAGGGAGCCACAAGCTGGAGATGGCCATCTCGCAGTAACATCTACAAAGGGCCCCTCCTTTCTGGTTGGCTCGCTTGTGTCGCGCTTCTGCTGGCTGAAGAGACTCATAAGAGAGCAATGGCTGTATTTAAGTCATTTTATTGTTATATAGCACCTTTCACAACAGTGTGAGAAGAAAGAAGAAAGAAAGAAATGTATTATTTACTTAATTTATCATAATTTATTAACTTATTTAGCAGACACTTTTATCCAAAGCCAAATGAGGATGGATGTGTATGAGAGGAACCAAAAAATCCCAAGTAGGGAGGAAAAAACCCTCTGGGGGTCCAAGGTCAGCTGGCTGCCCCCCCCCCCCCATGCTGACATTAGTTTTGGGGGGGAATGGGAGGTAGTTGGAAGAGCATAGCAGGAAGTCTGGTCATCCAACACCATGGAGGAGAAATAATTCACAGGGAAAGTGAGGAAGATGAAACGCTTGTGGCACCACAGACACTGGCACCACCAAATGGGCTATCGCGGCAGCCCTCCCGCCAGCCACCGAGCAGGGGGTCTGCTAGATGAAGAGAGAGGGAGCGCTGTCAGCAGAGGGCAACGCCGTTGGCAGCGTGCCACCCTGCAGGCCAGTAATGGGCTCCAATCCCACGCTGCCTGCATCCACCACCGACTCCAGCGGGGAGGCTGCGTACCGCGGCAGGGGATGACATTCCTGATGCCCCCCGATACAAATCCAGGGGAGCAGGGGGGACAAGATCCTATCCGCCATCTGGGCCTAGCTCTGTCAGAGATTCCTATCCATAAATATTAATCTAAGCGGCAAGCACTTTCATCCGGGGTGGCATTCTGGGGACCCCGTTTTATTCACCCTCCAGGGGTGTTGTGCAAAGGACTGGGTACAGACCCAACATTATGAGCCCGGACAGTGGTGATTTCTGCCTCTAGAGGGTGCTGCTGGGCATGACCTGGGCCATGATGGGAAATCCAGTAAGAGGACCATGTCCACACTTCTTCCATGGATATAACCGATAACAATACCACCTGATATCCTTCAGGTGGGGTCAGCTGTTAAGGCTAATCGCTCATTTTGGCAATGACATCACTGACAATGAAATGAAAAAGTGCTTAGAAAAGTGTACATTGCTCCCCATCTCCTCTTGAATCTAGGTGGCCTTGCACACAGCTCTGTAATTCCAATCCATCCCAACATTCACCCTGTATATCCAGTTCTTGGATGAGATTCCTGATCTGATCCGGCGACAGGCAGACTGCACAGCTTCACCCATTTTTTTGATCAATAAAGTGACCGAACGTCATGCAGATTCAAGCTCAATTCTGATTCTGACATATGGCCGTTTTAACCAGCGCCTTAAAATCTTAAAAAAAAAACGTCGCAAAAAAAATATCATCAGAATATGTTATTTACTTCGCTAACTGAGGTGGAAAAAGAAAAGATGGGCTAAATCTTTCGCTCATGTCCGTCTGGCTTTTGAGACAAACGTGACAGTCAAACACACTGCTGATACTTAACGATTGATTCCCTAAAAAAAGAAAAAGACATGTTAATTACACTGGCCCCCGAGATAATCCTCGTATCTGCAGCCAGAATAGCGGCATCGGCCAGTATTAAGACACGCGAATCCTTCCGCTGATCCCTCTCAATAAGGTGATGAGATGCCAGCTTTGACCCCTGGGCCTTTAAGACTCTTCAGATATGGAGGACGATCCAAGGGTGACTCTTAAACAGAAAATGGTGAGGCAGACGCAGTGTGGGCCATGTTACTCTTCTATCTCCACCAACCCATTTTCCAACACTTAAAAAAGACGTTTGCTAGGAGGCCCTGAGGTTTGGGGGCCCCCTGTTGGCCGCAGACAGTCACTACACTAAACACCAATAAATGCTGCATTCCTTATTTATGAGACGCCGGTTTTGCTAACCAGCTAGCAATCTCCCGACTCTAGTTGGTAGCTAATTTATTAGCCCTACCCTAAAGTGACTTTGAGTGTGGCCCCAGAAGCAACCAACTGGCTGCTGTCACCAGCCCGTGTGGTTAATGGAGCAAATGCGGACGTCAGACACGCGTCAGTCCGAGGGTTCGTTAGTGGGCAGACGGAGCTGCCTGTTTAGTCATACAGCCTAATATCACGTCGGAGAAGCAGAGTGGGGCTTCGCACCGATGGAGCATCCCGAGCGGAGACAGGCTGGAAATTGACGAGGGACGAGCTGGAAAACGAACGAGTTCTGACATGGCTGTAGACCGAGCTGCAAAGTGTGCAGAGCTACCCAGTAAGTGGTGTTAGCCCGGGATCTGGACCTACGGAGGCCGGCTGTCCGGCGTGAAGGCACTCGGGTCCGGCCCATTCTGATTAATGGATATGCTGATGAGGGAATCCCCGGGAGACTCGGCGGAAGCTTCCGAAGCAGAGTATGCAAATGTATGCACAGAAAACAGGCTTGTGAATTATCAAGATGGATGGCACACATGGGGGCAGAGTCCCGTGTGCATTTTTAAGATGCACGGGGATGCAGAATGCTGTTCTTAATCCCACTGCAGACGCCTGACAGCCACGGTCAACCGTAAAAGCGAATATATTAGCCCGACGGAGGGAGAGATTAACCGTGAATCTGTGCCGGGGTCAGCCACGAAAGTCAAATCACAATAGGGGTTTACGCAGTAACGGTGTTAAACAATGGAATGAATGTAACAAAGTAATGTATAATAGAAACAGCAATAATACAGTAGCAGAGTGAGAAAAGATTATCATTATGCATATTGAACACGAGTCGTAGTGAAATCGCGTTACCTTGCCATAACTTAGCAAAATACCTCAAAGTAGATTAACAGAACAAAAAAGGTGTGTAAAATACTTTATGGTTAGATGCTGTTGTGCTCTAGGAATGTCTGACAATTTAGTATTACACCAGGCATTAAAATAAACCATTACAGATATCCAGGTAAGTACCGGTCTTAACGGGATTAGCTGGGAGAGGTCAGTGTCCCCAGCTAAGCAGTCTGATCTGCCATCCCCTAGCTGGATGCCAAAATGGAACGACGCAGCTCCGAGTTACAGTAATATTTCTCGAGCAAATGCTAAAGAAGGTTTTTGCAATTTTAACAGAGATTTCATCTGCCAAATTTTACACATTCACGCATTAAGCGGTGGGCTGCACGTGGTTGTGTGTCCCTTCAGTATTCCTGCTCGTCAGAATTTTAACGTCTGTTTGTTCGCACGGGTGTTTCACACTGCTCAGCTACATCATTTATTTAATTATCTTAAGAAAGTTCTGCTAAGAATTAGTTCGCCCTAAGAATTAGTATGGGAGCATTGAAATTAATTAGCATTCTGGTTAAATGCCAACTGGCCAAGAAAAACATTAAAAATTAAAAAAAAAAAAACAGTACACCAAATGGATAAATTTTAAAATGTGAATGTGCAGAAAAACAATTCTCAGATTATATGACTCAGATGTATAAATTAAAATCAGTTTTGAATAAAATAAAATCTGTCGTGCAGCATCCACTAAAAGAAATAAACAAGGCCTTTAAGAGCAAGCAGACATATATATGTCTTTAATTATACATTGTAGAATATTCCAATATGCACAAACAGGTCGGTTGCAGCTTTCTGGTCCTAAACTCATTTTAGCAGTCATGGCACTGTGCTGTACTCACGGTGGATTGATAATGACATTTTTATTCCACCCTAAATCCCAAACACAGGTGTTCACCAGCAACGCCAGCCAGCTAAATAATGATCACGGTGCTTTGGCAATATCCAGCGAAGCAGTAAGTCACGTTAGGATCAGATTATTGTCATAACCCGTGGGGGGATGGCACTGCGTCTGTCCCGCCCCCAGAGACTGCCCTCTGCTGTTACTCAGCATTTTGGTAGAACTGCTTCACTGATTAACTTAATGTTTTTTGTTTTTTTGCCTACCGCAACATTTCCCCCAAAAGAAGCAGAGCTTCGGAAAACCAAGGACCGGGAAGTGCTGCATCACACCATGGGACCAAAATGAGGCCTTCATCCCTTTGTGATAAAATAATTAATGATGATGCTGATTATAATATAAAGTATTTTACTGTACAAAGAAACTCTAAGACACTGATTATTAGCAAATAAATAAAACAATATAACAATAAATAAATGAATGAATAAAAATAATAGTAAATGCGTATTGTTTTTCTCAGTTATTCACAGTGTTGTGCCCTTTTTAGCTTCCAGGATAGGCTCTTGCGCAGTGGATGGATGGATGGATGGATGGACTGACGATAATCATCCCAGGGAATATGCAAGGTAGCATCTTTACCGGGAGCTTGTTAAAGAGTGAGTAAATGAGTTTGTCTCAAATTAGCAGACTCTCATTCTCGGGTATTTCGCCGAATCGTCAGTCACCTCCCCACCTGCTTGCTGCCAGACTCTCATTTACATGTTAACCACCATGTCAATCAGGCAGTAATCAAACTATTTCACACAGTTCTTATTTAAAAAAAAAAAAGCTCTTTTGCAAAGGAAAGGAAATCAAACAGAAAATGTGCAATTTTTCGAAACGAGGAAACAGGAAAATCACCCCCTGCCCAGTGTAATGGAGTCATTCTCCCAGAAAATGGTGTCTACAAGTGATCAAATCACCGACCGGAGATAAAACGCTGAAGCACTCCTGAGTGCCTCTTGATCAGGGCCCTGGTTCTTGCAAGGGGACGATGCTGTTACGGGTAACCCCCCCCCCCCCCGATCTTCCTCTTAATTTAACGCCCAGAAGCCCAGGCTAGACGCCCCCGGCCCTGCCACGCCTCCAAATCCACGCCGGCGTGTTTCATATGCACCGTCCATCACGGCTCCTCAGATTTAATATCACCACGGCGCTCCTCGCCTCCAGGAGGAGGGGCCTCGTCTGTCATCACCCCATCGCGCTCAGGCCCGGC
This sequence comes from Petrocephalus schoutedeni, assembly GCA_026780765.1. Classification (NCBI taxonomy): domain Eukaryota; kingdom Metazoa; phylum Chordata; class Actinopteri; order Osteoglossiformes; family Mormyridae; genus Petrocephalus; species Petrocephalus schoutedeni. The sequence continues at coordinate 18,902,704 of JAODKL010000081.1, read as the reverse complement.
TCCAGCGGACTGGCTCGGCCCTCAGATCTCCACCTGCCCCCCCTCCACCCCCTTTGAGAGAGAGATCATTATTCTCCTTCATTACCTCTGCCTCTAACAGGAGCTTTTCCGCACTTATACTGTAGATCCCACCCCCCTGTACGTATGCTGTAATTAGCAGTGTCATCATGTACATACGCTTTTACATTCCTAATTAAAAGTAAAATAGCACTGTACGGCTCATTTGCACACTATAATCTGGCCCTGGGTATGTCTAATATAAAATAGCACAGCGATGTACTGAGCTGAAGTGGAACATCATCCATTCATTTTAAGGCATTTTTCATTCTGCTTATTGTGTGGAGGCCAGCAGAATGCACGAGGTGAGAGTTACATGGCGCACAGGAACGAACGTATGGAGGGAGCTCACACGCGCCGATGATTATTTTAAGGCACGGTTACGCGGTGCAGTATAACGCAACACGGAACTGACAGACACTATTGTGGCTGTTTCCGCAGCTTTAATATTCATGAATGTGCACCTCAAAGGAAAATGTAGAACACTGTCTGCCGTAATCTTGATCCTGGTCACATATCATTAAACGGGCCAACCAGCAGTCAGCTTCATCACTACATCTGAAATTTAAAATTGGGTACGACTAAACATCTCAAATATACTTTGGAGTTTACACACATCATATCCAGGATGGGATTATTGTTTCTGGTGCCCCACTCCAAAAGTCTCTTCATGGTCCTATGATCCCCAGTGTAGTGCGTGGTTGTGGCCAAGAGGGGGCCCCCAAACCTTGGGGCCACCTCAGAAAAACGTTGGCTTGAAATGTTGGAAACACTGCTGCTGTTCCTAGAGAAAAATGCTTAGTACTGTTGTCCATAATCTCTACCCTGGTCACATGTCATCAAACAGACCAATCAGCAGTCAGCTTTATACCTCTAATTTAACATTAAATAGACCTAAATATCTAAATCAAATATGCTCAGACATTTACTCACATCAGAAATCTATATCAAAGGGAATATTAAAAATACATGTTCTCACATCAATGCTACCAGTCCCTTGAGTAAATCTCTCGGCTGAGAGAGGGGCAGGAGAGGGATTGCGGCATGGAGAGACAGAAAAGCCCACGATCGCCGCCGCAAACACAGAAGAGCGGCTAAAATAGCCCCCGCCTTTGTTCAGCCCCAGCGAGCGGCCTAACTGCCTCTATTAACCGTGTTAGTCAGGCTGCCATGCAATCATCCCTGAGAGCAGAGCAGCCCTTTATTAAATTAAACAGGGATCTGTCTGGGCCGGCCTCAGCGGCATGGCCCAGAGGACGATGTGAGATAAGCGGATCGTAAAACCCGTCTTAACCCACTCTAGTTATATATGGGGGTTTAGCCTGTTAGCGTTATAGGCTTATGGCAGCATGGTGGTTTTTTGGGGTGTCCCCGCAACATCCCCCAAAACCTGGGGGGGGGGGGGGTCACAGGGGAAGGTAAGCCCTCACATTCATTAAAGGGGTTAGCATTAGCCTCCTCTTGTTAGCCGCATGCTAATGCCCGTCACGTCTGTCGGGATTTGTACTTGAAAGGGGCTCGCGTTTTTTTTTTTTTTTGATTCACTCAGAAATGACTGACTGTCTGGAAGGGATTAAGCAGAAAGTCAAAGTTTAGTGAGAAGTAGAATAGACAGAGCACCGGTCCCAAAGAGTCCAAAAAGCGAGGCCTGAAACACTGTCACACCGCTTCAAGAAGCAAAACAAACCACAGAACCCGTGGGAGGTTGGTGTCCTTCACCAACATTGACTAGGCTGCTAACAACAGATAGTTTGCAATTACGTTAGCTGGGATACTGTACCTGGGATCTCACCCCAGGTTACTTACATTCATTATTTAATAATGTATTCACCCATCCATTCCATCCCATGCTGCTTCCGACTGTAGGTAGACTGTCTAGTGTGAAAAGAATGTGCACGATTGCAGGTGAACATACTTGTAAATTGTCTTGGAATTGTTTTGATTGCATGTTATACCAGGGTACACACACAAAGACAAAAGCCAGGTATGTTTAAAATGCATGGCCAATAAAGATCAAATAGCTAAAAATGGTTAACAGGAGTTAAGCAAGTAAATAGATGAGGAGGTGATTCCCTCGTAGCTGCGGTTCTACTCCATTTGCTTGGAAGTGACACAGAGCCATCAGAAAATATCAAAACAATGAGGTGAAGGCAGTTTTCAGGGTCCCCACCCCTGCTGGTATAAACCATATTCCGCATTTTATGCGGGTTAATGGGCATTTCTGTGCCGATAACAACGGGGTTAGCTGCATGCCTCCCACTCCAGGTGTCTATATAGATGGCCACCTTTAGTGATTCTCCTGTCAATGTAACCGTCCCATCTCTCTCTCTCTCTCTCTCTGTCACTCTGCCCCGGCGCCCAGCACTGCCCTCTGCTGAGCGGTGGCACAGGACCTGCCCCTGTCCCCCGGGAGGCCGCTGTCCCGTGGCCCTGCTTACCCCCCGAATGCCTAAAACGGCGGCGATAAAGAGAAGTCCCATGCTGCTTTTACGTGCGGCAAACAGCAATTCGTCCACCGTGACAGAAACGACTGTTTCCCACCCCCTGGAGGGGGGGGGGGGCGAGCGATAACGACCTGAAACCTCAGCAGTGTGGCGGAGTCAGGGGGGGGGGGAGTGTGACCCTTCCAGAGCTGTTAAAGGCTCCACTGAAAACATCCCCTGACAGAAATCAAGGTGTGCTCCCCACAGGCCAGGAGGAAAAGCAGCGTCATCCATAGCAATCGGAAGCATCACTGAGGATGATGATGATATTCCCCTAATAGGACAGCCCGGGAAATGTCAGCAGTGCTCGGAACAATGGTTAAGGGACACACCTATGCAAATTTAACAAGTTCTGAGACTTCCTATTGAGGTGGCTAATGAGACAGGGATTGGCGGGTGGGGGGCTGTTGTGTGTTTGAAATGCTAATTAGGAAGGGAAGTTAACGCTCATCACATGGAAATGTGGGGATGGCACTGCCTCGGTGCTCTGATCTCATTAACAGTAAATGAATAGCGACACTTTCGGTCGCCCCCGACAGGTGCGTGAACCGGAATAGATGCCGTGGAGCAAATCGAGGGCAGAAGATCGGCTCCGATGCTGCGGGAAGCGACAAACCACTGTGGTGTTGGAAAACAGGTTCAAAAACGTCACTGTGCGAATCGCTTTAACGCAAGTCGAAGTGTCTTTGCCGTCTCCAGCTAGACGATCCGTGGGTCACGCAGCAAGACGAAATTTCGATCTCAATGGCAATAGTGCAAGAAAAGGTGATAAATCAAACGTAAATATGAAAGACGTTTCAAAACTGACCACCTGACCATTCAAACGTGACACTGGACTGGGGCAGAAGACAGGAAAATAAAAATAAAAAATACAGTTTAAAAAGACTTAAGAAATATACACGGATAGGTGATGAGATGTAGGGACAGGTTTGTGTAATAATAGATTTCGGTTACAGTATCATGAGTGGCTCACGTTTGGGTTACTGTAACTTTCTTTGAGGTTCTCAGGGTGACGCATCCTTACAGAATAATGTGTCGGAAACCTCAAACACTCGCATCACACTTGTGCACAGCGGTACTTACTGCTATATATTGATCATTTCTGTGGTGCAGACCCAGGCATAGTGGAGACAGGAACAAAGGAGATGAGATGGTTTTGAAGAGGGTGTGCTCTTTAATAGTAGCCCTTAAAAAGACTAAACACAGATACAGACCACTACACCGACACACATGGAAACACGGGGTGGTCTGCCGCCAGACGGGAAGGCACACACATGGCGGGTAGTTTATATAATAGCTACAGACGCGTGTGGATCGGACAGGGTTCACACATGACACAGGGCACACATGTTAATCAGGAGCACGACAAGTATTTACAACAAGTCAAACAACGGCCTACAGATATCTCCTGCTCAGCAGTGCCAGCTCACGGCACTCTACTGCGCCCCCCTCCTCCCCTCGAGGCCCTTCTCCTTACACGGCTTGGTGGGAACCCCCTGCCCCTCCAGCTCCCCTGGCCGGGCTACTCTTCCAACTCACATTGCTGAGCCGGTCCTGCTCACGGCGCTCATAAGCCAGCTGGTCATCCAAGTGGCAACGGGTCTCCTTGTGGCTAAGTAGCACTGCACGGGTCCGGAGTGCTTCAGAAGGATGGGGCATCATCTCCCTCACTCCCTCGTCGTGCTACCAGCTCATCTGCTGGTGACCATGGCACGGGTCTGCCAGGGACCATGCAGGTCCGCCAGGCTGGAGAGGACTTGCAGAAGGACGGTATGGACAGCCAGCTTCTTCGGCTCCACTGGGGCCGCTTCTGCCATCCCGCTTCTGACAGCAATGCCATATTGCCAGCGCTATACTTTTTTCCAAACATTTAGCAGGAAATGTATGTCAGAGGAGAACCAATTTAACTGCAGGTGTGGAGAAACTGGTCACAGAGGTCACCGGGCATAACTGCATTCCACCAGTCCTCAGTCCTTTTGAGAAAAGACACAACAGACCATTAGCAGAACCATCTCCTGATGCTACTAATAAATACAACCGATGTGAAACTGAGGGTTATTTCCATCACCTTAAACTTCCACACATAAAAACAGGGCTGTCTTATCAGATGACAGCATCAGATGATTAAATGTGGCCTTACCAGTGTCCCTTTTATTTCCAGAATTTTCCAAGAAGTGCATGGAATCACGACTTGCTCAGCTCCAGGGCACATTAAATAAGGAGGTCGATAAACAAACAGGGCCCATGTCGAGTGAAAGCTCCACAGCTGGGGCACTTAAATGCAGGTAGGACCTCAGCAGCAGCTCATAAGCTGGTGCCAGAATATGTTATGTTGTTCTGGTGCCTATTGCCAGAATAAATAAATAAATCAATAAATAAGTAAGTAAATGATGCCTGTGAAGGCACATGTGTCCTCCTAGACTCCTATCAAACTTCATCCAGCTTTACAGGAAGCTGTAACGAGGTCCACTGGAAGCAATTAGCACCGCTCATAGTTTGTTCTCCTCGAGAAAGAGAGAAAAAAAAAACAGAAGAAACCACCCACATTCTCTGTGTAACTCCTAGGTGGGAGGGCAGAAAAATCACTCCTAATGTACCTCAAGCAGCCCGCCAAAATCGGTAGGAGTATTCCTACCTTGCTGGGTTTACAGTGGACCCATCGCTAATGTAAGCAGTGTTTACACATAGAAAGAGTTATGTCTTCATACTGTCCCTTAGGGAGGACTCTGTGACATTATCCTCAAATGATGGGTGAGATGACTAGCATTTCATTACCTTCGATGTGAAGTCACCAACCAGAGTCTAAATGTCTAGGAAAGAAAATACTCTTTAGAAAAATAAAATACTCTTTACCGATATCTCATTCACGTTGACGCCCAATCTTCCAGAGCTACACCTTCAAGGAGACTGTATGCTTCTCATATACTGTATGGGGAGACAAAAGATTAAAGCCTTTAAGATGCATTTCTTGCTCAGGATTTAGCCACTGAGCTGTAATAATGGAATCAGCATTTAAATAAAGGCTAATTCGATCTGGTCCCAGCTATGAAAGTGAAGCAAAGTTGGGTGCCCTGTTTAATTCAGGTTGATAATCAGTCGAATGAGAGCACAGCCTTGGGTAAGGTGGGTATAGATACTGACAGATACCCCCTGAGAAGGTCTCCTGAGCTGGCTGGTGAGATGGGGGCAAGCTCCATGAAGGAGTTGGCCCACCCAATCACAAGCTTGGCCTGCCTACCAATTGGCAGCCCCCCCCCCTTCACCCCCATTTGGCAAGCTTTACCATTGGCATCCACTCCCATATAATGCTGTGGCCCACCCAACAACTGGAAGCTTAACCTGGACTGGGGATGTTATTTTGCTTCCCCTTGACCTGGACCCCATTACACATCATCCCAGTTTTATCCTCTCCTCTTCATCCTCAAAATAACACCCCCCCATTCCTCCCCCCCAACCCCCACATCACATGACTCTGACCCT
>JAODKL010000081.1:18864242-18876475 GCA_026780765.1 Petrocephalus schoutedeni | reverse complement strand
CTTCCGGGATAGGCTCCGGACCCCCCGCGACCCTGAACAGGATAAGCGGGTTGGAAAATGGATGGATGGATGGACTCCCCTCTGTATGAATTATGGACCCTTTTGTGCCCCAAAAGTTTAAACAACCCTTGAATCACCCCTGGGGGACAGTGAGGTAGGCTTTCTTAGAGAGGAGCAAACTCATTCACAAATGAATGTATATCACACATTAGGCCCTGACCATTTTAGCTAAGTGAGGTCATGTGACTTCATGCCCTGAAACTGCATATGGTTATGGCATAATATCTGGCTCGCTTGTAGAGCTTTTTCCACTTCTCTAATAATATTTTATGTAAAATATAGGGGAAAAATGCGAGGTTTATGGGTGTCTTGCCCACGTACCCTCAAACTGGCAATGTGTTCAGAACATACCAACAGAATAACTGCCTTGTCAAGAAATGCACTTTACAAAACATCCCATTATAAATTGACTCCTACCTCTTTTGACCACCCCAGCATATGTCACCGATAAGCCAAAGTACCTTTCTGCCGGAAATTTGATTTCTGTGAGAAATACATGTTCCTGGGGGTAATTGCAGATTGTTTTGACTCCTGGGATACGAGCCGGGGACCTTCTGGCACATTCCTCCTAATTCTGCCTCTGGTTACATGCCTCCGGGCTATAGCTCTGCAGCAGGACCCTTTCCAGTTTACTCAACTCATTAATGTGATCCGGTCCCACGTCCGGAAGGTGGCTGCACATCCACTACATCATTCCCCGCGCCATCAAAACTGCCGTAACTCCGCTTGCCAAATATCCCAGCCCATGAGGCAATAATCGATCGCGGATGTAGCAATACTTCCAACGTTCTGTTTAACTAAGTGCGTGAGGGGCCGTTTAATTATCTATTATGGTCAGGCTGTCACAAGGCTAATTCGAACCGATGGCGTAGAGTGTTCTCGTTGTCAGCTGTAATAAGCTATTTAAAAATGAATTACTAGGCAGGACACACTGGCGATAAGATGAACAACGGACAGTTTATAGCTTATTTGCCATTATCTCCCTTACTCTTTTTTCCCCTTTATTGAGAGAACATTAATTCATTATTGGATAAGTCCCAGAATTCAATGGGAATGCATATCGGTTATGTAATAAAGCAACCATTATGTTGAAGAATATGTATTTAATGCCACTCACAGGTATATATTTATAGCTATAAATACGCCTGCAGATGACCAGTGGCTGTCCATCCACCAGCCTGTCTTTTGGTGACAGCACCATCCTGGTGAAAAGGCTCTAGAGGTGTCACATTGCATACACCTCCTGTCGGGCTGACATTACCGCGTCACCATCACTCTTCGCACGGGCGTGACACGCCGCTCCAGGTGTAAATAATACGGCGCGAGTTTCAGAATCGGTCGACCGAAAAGGACCCCCCCCCCCGCCCTCCGGCAGTCATGCTTCCCCTGACAGCACGAGGGGACAGGTGTTGCCATGGCTTGGACACTGCACCCCCCTCCCCCCACCCTTCCCCTGAGGCATGCCTATCAGAGACGGGAAGCATCACTGATGCTTTCTGCTCGGTGGGCAGGACAGCTGATCATTTGGACACAAGCGTGTGGAAAATGAGGTCTGAGATGGAACAGCATGGTGCTAAGGTGTGGTGGGGCTTCAGTGAGGCTTAAAAGTGAGTTTGAAGACGGCTGTACCCAATACAGACCTTGGGAAAAACTGTACCCTATACAGAGCTCTGGTATCCCACACTGATCCCCCGTAACCTAAATAGACTTCTTTTGCCACACACAAAACCTCTGTACCCTAAACAGACTTCCTGTATCTCACACAAAACCCCTGTGGCCTACACAGAGCTCCAGTGTGCTACACAGAACCCCTGTACTCTATACAGAACCCCTGTACCCCACACAGCACCCCTGTACCCTACTCAGAACCCCTGTACTCTACACAGAACCCCTGTACACTACACAGAGCTCCAGTACCCCACACAGCACCCCTTTACCCTACACAGCACCTGTGTATCCTACACAGAACCCCTGTACACCACACAGAACCCCTGTACCCTACACAGAGCTCCAGTACCCCACACAGCATCCCTGTACCCTACACAGAACCCCTGTACCCTACACAGAACCCCTGTACTCTACACAGAACCCCTGTACCCTACAAAGAGCTCTGGTACTCTACACAGCACCTCTGTACCCTACACAGCACCTCTGTACCCCACACAGCACCCCTGTACCCTACACAGAACCCCTGTACTCTACACAGAACCCCTGTACCCTACACAGAACCCCTGTACCCTACAAAGAGCGCTGGTACCCCACACAGCACCCCCGAATCCTATACAGAGCCCTCTGACTGTCACTGCAGAGTTATCCACCCCAGCTTTCTGTATTTTACGAATTCAATTTCATAGCAATCCTCCTGACTGCCACTGGCAGGCAGCCCCTGCTCTAGCTGATCCTTCCAGCGTCTCGGTGGTATGCATCATCCCCTTTGACTCCGCTCTTTCTGCAGAGCAGCGCGCTGATGAGGAGCCCTTGATCTTCTGAATGACACCTCGTATGTACTTTTTTTTTGGAAAGAAAAAAGGACAAAATCACCCAGACATGAACCTACCAAACCATAAGCCCATGGTTCCCACAAAGCAAGAGTCAGTGTACAGTCAGTCACTATGTTAATTATAATAATAATCAAAACATTCTATAAATGTCTGCCATAGTAACACACTGGACTGTGGTCTGCCCTTGATGTCATTGTGTGAGCCTCAAACACAGACCCCTAAAACACCCTTCTGAAACCGCTTAACATGATGAACATGTGGGTGCATAGTCTCTAATCCTTAGTTTACCTTTAATGCCTGCCCCGTAGATGTTTTTTTTTTTTTTTTTTTGGCATGTTGAGTCATACAACTGAAATAGAGAGTCAACTACAGAGTGCAACTCTGCGTTCATGGAGTCTCAGCATGGGTCTGAAGTACTTTGACGTTTTACACACTTTTCCGGCACCTCGATGAACACGCCAGCCCTCTCACACACCCCCACCAGGAGGCTTAATGCTAACCTTTGATTCATTTGGGAGGTGAACTGAACGCACAGATTGCCATGAAATAATGCAATAGGTGGAGGACAAGAGTGTAGCTAATGTTATTATAGACACTGAGAAAGGAAATAACTTCCTTTGGGAGAGGTCTGCATGATGAATATAACTTGTCAAAAAATAATAACTCACAACCAACAGAAAAAAAAAAATCTTTACCTATTATACTCTATTACCTGCCGCTGAAATCAGAATGTTATAATGAAGTGTTTGATTTTCTGTTTTTATTTTCATTGTTAAATAATTTAAAAATATATAAAGAAATATATAGGCACATATACCGTCGAAATTCCAACAACTGCTGACAGAAACATTTTAGAGAATGGAATGAGCTCCTTTGTCAAGCTTGCAGAGTAAATAGTTTGTTGGCCAATTATGGGACATGAAGCAATATGCAGATTGTAATTTAATTAATTCAGCTGGAATCTCTCGTGCTGCAGACCTGAATCTGGTCAGGGTCCTACTTATGGGGAGTTCTTGCTCTTTCGCAACATTTATGTGAAACGGTCTATGAGGTCCTCACATGAAATTTGAAGGCGTCCTTTTCAATGCCTGAGCTTACTGAATTAGCCTCTGGGTGAAAGTGGCCAGCTGTCTGATTACTTACCGGCTTCGCTGTGTTCGTCCACAGCAACTGACAGGCCAACATTTAAACTTATAATATTAAATATCGAACTGGATAAACCACCCTAAAGGCGAAAAATCTGCAGCCATAAATATCCTATTCTTAAATGTATTTTTTAGTGAAGTCGTCATTGAAATTCTTTAATTATTAACAAAAACAGTCTTTTGATTTCTTTTAAAAATTCAACTGAATTATAAGGAGTATTAACTTGCAAGCCGTATGGGTAAACCTACAAAACCTGTTTGGGATTTGGCTCTTTCTAAAGTTTATTTGCGTCGTGTAGAATTATTATTAAAGACGTGCTATGTCTGTAATATTTGCTCTCGTGCCTGCATTACGTGCGACAGAAATATTTCCCCAAGGATATGTTATTATTTAGTCATTCATATTTTATTAATATGTATGTATCCATTTTCCACTATTGATTCATCTCGAGTCCTGTTTACCTGCTAATGAAAGTAAACACATTTCCTATGCATGTATTCCAAGACTTCATTCCATCGTAATTCATCTGCACGCCGCCCCACGGATCCGTGACAAGGCACCTAGGCCGCGTCGTGCATTCGCCGTAACAATAATGTAATTTCCTGGCATTATAGCGATGTGAAAAGGCACAATCCCCCCATGCGTTGCGGCCATCTCCACATCCAGAAATAGCGCCATGCTCTGACGTTCCTGCGGACCAATGCTGACGGCTCTGTCACATAGCGAGCGATGAAGTGGATCAGTGGAAATTAAGACTGACCGGCTGGCCCGGGAGGCTGAGTGCCCCTCAACAGGCACCCCAGCTAATCTGTTCTGCTCAGTTGTGGGGGTTATGTTGGGAGCTCTTTCTTCTATAGAGAGAACGGCAGGATTCGGGACACACACCTGGCAAAATCGAGGGTACTGGACCTGCAATATTTCTTTGTAAAAATAAAATGATAAACTGGCAATAAAATCTCCAGCAGCGTAAGGACCTTTGAAGAGACTCAAAACCAGGAAAACAAACATTCACCAACAGGGTGCAGTCTAATGGGACATTGTGCTTCTCTTTAATCGCATGTTACACTCATGTATGCCTTAAAGTTACCCACTATTGCACAGCACCACAACTTAATAAATAGAACTATGTGTGTTTTGATAGACAGTGCTTTAAGTAGGCAGAACCAACTCCTCTATGTTTTTCTCTTCAGATTACCGGCACCTCTCAATATCTGCTGGTACTCAATAATAAAGTGAGTACCGACACCTGGTATGAATAACAATGGGAATATTGGCACCTGGTATGAATAACAATATGAGTACCAGCACCTGGTATGAATAACAAAAGGAGTACCTGCACCTGGTTTGAATGACAAAGGGAGTACCGGCACCTGGTATGAATAACAAAGGGAGTACCTGCACCTGGTATGAATAACTTATTCAGTACCGGCACCTGGTATGAATAACAAAGGGAGTACCTGCACCTGGTAAGAATAACTTAGTGAGTACCGGCACCTTGTTTGAATGACAAAGGGAATACCAGCACCTGGTATGAATAACAAAGGGACTACCTGCACCTGGTATGAATAACTTAGTGAGTACCTGCACCTGGTATGAATAACTTAGCGAGTACCTGCACCTGGTATGAATAACAAAGGGAGTACCTGCACCTGGTATGAATGACAAAGGGAGTACCGGCACCTGGTATGAATAACAAAGGGGATACCGGCACCTGGTACCGAATAACAAAATGCGTACTGATAGCTGGTACTGAATAACAAAGCGGGTACCTGCATCTGGTATGAATAACAAAGTGAGTACCGGCTCCTGGTATGAATAAGAAAGGGAATACTGGCACCTGGTACTGAATAACAAAGGGAGTACCTGCACTTGGTATGAATAACAAAGGGAGTACCTGCACTTGGTATGAATAACAAAGGGAGTACCTGCACTTGGTATGAATAACAAAGGGAGTACCTGCACCTGGTATGAATAACAAAGGGAGTACCAACACCTGTTTTTCCCCACTTCAAGCCCTGGTCATGGACTGGCCCCAGCCTTACAGCTCTTTGCTGTCAAAGATATTTATGCTTTTAAAATATAAATATGAGGATAAACAGCCAAAATATTTGTGGGCTGAAAGGTAAAGGGATCCCAAAAGAACTGGACGCCAACAGAAAATAGGTGAAAAAACGAGTCCCTGTTAGTTACCTCCCCACGTAAGCCTACTGGGTAATTATGGTAGCTTCTGCTGACCTTTGACCATTCTCTGATAATCCAGTCTCCTCCAGTCGTGCCTCAGTAGAAGAATGTAAACACTGCTGGTGTATTGCTCAGCGGGACTCACTTACATGCCTGTCGGGTTATTACATGCAAAACCAAGTATTATCATGGACACGGGCATATATGTCATCCATTCCACAGCTTAAAAAACTTTAATTCCATGATTTACTTACTGTGACTTACGTCACAGATTGTGGATTTACAACTTAAAACCTCCCTTTAAACTATTTCTCCACAGCACCTGTCTATATGTTGATGGTCATACCCACATACCACGACTTAAAATGACAAAAAAAAGAGGCACAGTTAGCGTAGGCCCCTCCGGGCAAGTCTGATGGCGTCTGTCCACTACATTTGCAGTACGAAATGTGAGTGGGCCAGCAAAGCCAACGGCATCCCAGGCAGAATATCCAGACTTCACCTCCCCCTCACCAGAGCGCCCCATAAGTGATCGAGCCGGGGTTTTATGGAAAGCAGGCCAACTCCCACTGACGTGATTGTTCCCGGCCATGGACGTGAGCCGGACTCCAGGCCCGGGCTAATGAGATGTAGTGAGAACTTGCGGAGGGAACAAAAGGCCCAGACACCTGGTGCCAGGGAATCATCCTTGTCAGCCGGTTGGAAAGCACCCACGGGCGAGGGGGTCACATAGGTTGGACGCTCTTCCGATATCAGTGCCGCGAGGAGCTTCTCACCCCAGTTTCCTTCTCTGACCCCTCCAGTGATTCCTTTCCTTCTGCTGTCCACAGGAGAACCAGGGGTCGGTGAGCCTTCTGTGGAGGAAATCCCAGTTAATTAGAGTGGCACCCCCCACCACCATACCGTCTGACGTTCAGGCTGTGGCCATTAACATGAGTGTAACTGTTATTGTGCAGTTAGAAACCAGCCTAGATAAATATCCAGTTATTCAAAGACATTATGAAAAATGCTTTAGTCTTAAAATAAAAGCATATTCAACTTGCTAGGGTGTGGAACTTTGCAATCACTCTTGTAGAATTTTATATATATTTTTTTTTTTTTTAGGTATACTGCATGCTTGCACATTAATGGGACTTAAAACTCCTTTTATCTGGCTTTTCATCTCTGGGAAATGCAAGAGGACGCTGCAGGATTCATGGCGAGAATCTTCATGCTGCTTTCTGGCTCTCAGGCAGGGCCTTGCCTGTGATCCTTGGGTTTCCCCTTTCACACAGCAGCGATGCTAACCAGTAAAATAAAAATAACCTAGCAAATTCATTTACGCTCCGTACAGGAGGTGATTTAGTTAATACCGTTTTCGCGATGCTTCCTCATGGCAGTCCATCCAGCAACACCTTGGTACCGTGGTCATATTCTGCATTTAGCTAGTTAGTATGCATTTAACGAGATTTCTGTAATTAGGACATAAACTGGGTAACTGTCTTTCTTGTAATCTCTCTCATGACATCTTGAAAACTTTCTTTTGTCGCTCCCATTTCTTTTTTCGCAAATCCCTCGTTCAGGATCGCATGTCATCAATCTCACTTCCATCCCCCCCGCCCAACCGCACCCTCTCCCGCCTACCATTGCGATTATTTCTTCCAGCGGAAACACGACTGGGTCACGTCGTCCCCGCATAGCGGCGTGGATGATGGATGGGGCGGAACAATGACTGATTTCATGAACGTTGGTGAGACGCACCGTCCCCGAAACCTCGTGCCCCGTCAGAAGGGGGCACTGCCCCCCGCCCACGCCTGTCTCCCTTTACAACCTACAGCTCAATTAATCTCCCTGAGTCAAACCACTTGTTGGATGGTAGTTAGGTTAAATTAAAACCAGTCGTATGGTCATTAAATTCACTTCATTAACCTGAAAAGTTCCACCCCTGGGCTCTCTAACTAGAATGGCAAGGATGTATACTTATATTTTACCCTGGAGACTTGTGAAGACGCCTAAAGCCAAGCATACTCGTTGTAGCCTTTTTATCATGCCAACTTTGTTTCTTGGACCTTGGGCATGACAGATTATGGCTAGCAGATGGGTTTGCAAAGATGAATGCGGCAGTTTCTGCTGGACAAGAAAGAGTGATTACATGTATTCAATTTAAGGCTGCAGCCACAACTTTTTTTTACAACAAACTGTGATTTTTAGGACAAATATGGCCGACGCCAGAAGGAGCAGATTCAAATGAGGCCAGATCCTACAAAAACATCACCTTCCAGGACAAAAATATTACAACTGTCAGTCTGAAAATATAGTTATCGCCAATCAGACAGGAAGAAACTTTAAATGTTAAATGTCTTTCTGTGATGGATCGTACGCTGTAGTTTTTGTGGGGCTGAACATGTTAAATTAAAGCCTATCCTACCTACTCATGATAAAGTAAACAGCAACATCCCAGTGAAGGAAACTCATTCTGAATGCCGTGACAGGAAGTATCCCAGAGTGGCCTTCAGCTACCCAAAGTGTTTGGGTGCACGTAAGTATGTTCTGTTAATATTCCAGTCAAATTAATAAAAATGTAGGATGCACAGTATCGCCACTTTGGTGTATGATTATGGCTGTGAATCACCCCTCCCTCTGGAACTGTGGGATGAGGAGCAATGGGAACGTTATGTAGACACCACCCCCAATGTTGCCTCTTATTGTTGTTAATGTTAACTGTCAGAAAGTGAGTTGAGATGAACAGAAGTGGCCTGGAGGGAGTGGGCATCAGGGTAAGCCAGGAGTATGAATGTTCACCTAAATGCCGCCTATTCCATACCTATATTTCATACTGCGACGTGTATGTAGATGATCACAGGGATAAATTAAAGACCAAAAAGTCTAGAGGAGCACAGAAGCTAACACCCTGTGAGAGTAAGTAAGACGTAGTATGTATCCAAGGACCCTTCTCATGCCAACTGGAGCTTACCACATTTTAATGGATAGTTGGAAAGATTTGAGTCCCACCAGTTCACCTGTAGCCCCACCCACGGGAAGCAGAGTAATCAATCACAGGATTAATGAACTCTATTTCGCAGCCGCAACTACCTGGGTTATCCTCTATAGAGGTGCCCTCTGCCATCTCTGTCCCCATTTACGTTTAGGGACGATTAACGTGCCCGCACACTCAGGTGACTGGCAAGAAGATCACAGCAGCTTCTGGATTTTAGCAAGGATGCTCCCCTATCAAAATATGACTCATTATTATTATTATTATTATTATTATTATTATGCAATGCACACAGGATCAAGCCTGCCACGTATGAATGTCTATTTCACCACTCCTCCCAGAGCTTAAATTGCCAATTATTTTGGTCACCAGGCTGATGAGTTGATCCTCACCATCCAGGCCTGGAAGTTGGTTGTAGAACACCGTCCACCCCCATCCTTAGCCTAATTGCCTAAAAGTCTGTTTGCAACAGTGATTTTCTTCTGGTAAAGTCAGGGGTTGCATCGCTGAAGGAGCCGTATGGCATCGGAGGGAGCCGTTGGCATTTGGGGGGGGGGGGGGGGGTCACAGGTGATGGGGTAGCTAATGAGCAGAACCTTTACTTCGATAAAGGTCAAGGTGCCACGACATTGTATGAAGCTAAACTGAATTAGCCTAAATGGCCTCTCAGATGCACAATGAGCCAGTACCACGACCAGGGTAAGAGATCCTGAGATCGTTTATTTATTTATATAGATACTTTACTGACCCTGAAATTTACTGAAATTGTCTTCTCACCTCCCCCAACCTTATGCTCTGTTAGAGCAAGCTTGGCTGTGAAGGGTAGCAACCTTGAGGGGCACCCAAGGAGCTAGGGGTTAAGGTCCTTGCTCATGAGCCCACAGACGTGCTGAGGCTGGCCTTGAACCAACAACCCTCTGATCTCCACACTCTTTCCGCACATGCACCACACTCTTTGTAGAGTTTAGCTATATCCATAAATTGTTGTCCTTAGCTGTAGCTACTGTACCAGTTAAGATGTACATGGAAATGGTGGGGTTTATGGGTAAAGCAAACAAAGCGTAAAGCTGCACTGCTGCCTAACAAGTAACTATGAGTAACTACTTGACTGCTTGTCAATTTCCCCATTGTGGGATCAATAAAGTTCTATTCTTCTTCTATTCTACAGTATAGGAGACACAAGACAAATACTTAAAGAAACACCGTTCTTAAGCAATTCTATATATGTGGTGCCATCAGAGGCTAGAGGATGTAAATGTAGGTGCAATATGTGGTAGGTGTGTCTAGATAAGTGTGCCAGAATATGCAAAGGTGATTGAAACTTATTCCTACCCCAGAATGCACCTGGCCTCCTTCTGTTATGGTCACCTAGGGACAGTACAGGTGTGCTGCTGTGTGCAAATTTGGATTTATGCTGGTATCTGCAGGAGTGCTGTAAAGGGTGGGGGGGTGGGTTAGGATGATTCCAAGGGCCCCCTTGGAAAAACATTTGGACCATAATTGCATTGATCTGGTTTGGGGGCCAATAATACGCTTTCATTGAGTCCTAAATCTGTAGGGCTGCCCCTGGCCTCCAGTCAAAATGTTAAAGGCTACACTAGCTTATTGGGCTATGTGAAGGACAGATTTCAGGTTTCTGGAGCTTATGTCGGAGTCATGACACAGAAAAAAAGAAAAAAAATCATGAAAATGAAGAACAATAAAAGCTTCACCATGGAGAAGAAACTCCTTCCACCGCATTGTATACATTGAAGTGTCAAAGATAGAAAATGTAATTTATAAAAATTACAACTGTCAAGACCGAGTGCTGTTGTGTTAGTTTGATTTAAATTGCCGGCACCTCTGATCAAAATGGTTTTTATTTTATTTTGAAATGACTTTGATGTGTTAATTCTGAATTTAATTTATTCTCTTTCCATTTTTCCTTTCATTTATTGCTCTGTTTTTTTCGTCATTCTGTACCATCTTGTTATTGTGTATTTTTTTTATGATGCATATTGATTCATTCACTGGCAGGTTAGAAAGTGCAGTGTTCAAACATTTTGGTACATTTCGGGTTTGAAAATAACAAACTCACTTCTTTTGAAGATTTTATAGATGCTGCAGCACTAAGCCTATCAGTGTCAGACAAAAAAATTCTGAAATTATTTTTTTTAAATAATTTTTTCTGGTTTAAAAAGGGGGAAAATAATGCTATATTTAATATGGCTCATAAGTTATTAGTTCTATATTTGTAGGCATTTTATTAAATGTTTAAACAAACCTGCCATTGCGATATGTGTGATATACTGATCAGTTTTTTGTATCAGTCTGCAAAATTATTTGTATGAGGTGCCTAAGTAGTATTGGTCTGTTTGTGCTGATATATGTTAAGCAGCCACAATAGCTGTGAATGACTTTGAATGAAATGAGCAAATGGTTTGATTCTGGTTTGGGGAAGGAGCATTAACAGATGGATAGGATTCACACACACAGCCCAACAACCCAATAGCCCTGTGTTCTGCTCCATGCATAATTACCAATATCTAATTGTACCCTTTCAGCTAGTCAACAGAAACATGAAAAGTCTGCTCCGTTTTCCACTGTGCCTTCATCATTTTCCCAGAAACAATCTATCCTCTAGTTTCAGTAGTGTCATCATGACTACTTGAACTTCAGGTAACTCAAGTTCAGTTTCTACTGCAGTAGATCTTCACGTTTGGGTCACGCATGCAGTCTGTGCTCTTTACATTATCCGGCGCCCTAGCTTGGAGCTTGCACGATATATCATGCATGGGAGATGAGAGAAGTGTTACATCCTACTCCTTGGCCACATTTCTCGGATATGTACGCCTGTCACCTAGTGGTCTCTTCGCAAACTGCAAGCCTCGCGTCATAAAAGGGTTGTTGCTGACTGGCACGCATCTCGCAGCGCAGGCAACTCTCCGCTAGCACTCACCCGACAAGCTTTTACAGACAAATATGTTTGCTACTAGTAAGTGACTGAATGGCTGATGCACAAAGCCGATAAAAAAAAAACCTGTCTCCAGGAGAGTGCTTCAGCGAGGCAATTTAAGCTGATGGTGTCGGGGTTTTGACCACCATGTTTTAGCTGGTCAATTACAGCGCGCGCGCTCGCTTTGTCGGGCTCGAGCGTCATGTGCGGGCGGGTCGCCCACGAGCCACGCGCCTTGACCCTTCCGCTCGCGCCGGTGGCGCGCGATTCCGGGGCGGGCGGGAAAGTGACAACTGCGGGAAAATGAAGAACAAGAAGCGGACGGCAAAAGAGACGGTTTTCCGTTTTTAATATGATAAATGACACGATTAAACAAACTTTGCAAATACAATTGTTCTTTGTCTTCTTCTTAAAAACAACAAACAAAACGACGACG
>JAODKL010000081.1:18833242-18856613 GCA_026780765.1 Petrocephalus schoutedeni | reverse complement strand
TTTTTTTTTATTAATTATCGTTAAGAAATCATACCTCAATTAAAAACATTCGTATTTTTTAGTGTTTCCATTAAATGTGATTAAGAAATCGTTTTACAATTCGAAACATTCAAAAATGTTTTTTTTAAGTGTGTTTTCATTGATTAAGAAATCGTTCACATTTACCTTCATGGCACAATCGACATGTTTCATTAGATAATATTTATTTAGCTTGGCAGCGGTGTGTTTTATCCATTATAACCGACGCATTTTATCACATAGTATTCATGTGTATTTAGCTCGGTTGCGACATGTTATGTTGATTATAACCGTATATTTAGCTTGAAAGCGACACATTTTATTTGTTATAACATATATAAAATACGCATATGAATATTTATCTCCATAGCAAAATGTTTGCCGAGCCAGCATGAACTGAATAATTATTACCTTGAGCAATCTACAATGTTAGGAATTTTACTTTTGCACTTAATTGCATGGCTACTTCCATAACACGTAATTTACATTTTCAGGCACATGTAGACTGAAGCAGTAGCTTTTTTTCGATAGAATCGAATCGATCTAAGTATACATGCATACATTATAACATTATAATGTAATTAAACGTCAGCACCACTATCAAGCTAAATGTACACGATTTCTTAATCTCGTTACAAAGACTGGTTCAATGTCCATAATATAGTTTCCCTTATAAAAAATAGCATACTTAAACATGTTAACAGTATGGTAAAAACACATGGTGCATACTTCAAACATACTACCATTTTTCCATATTTCTAGAAGTACATTTCAGATATATTTAAAATATATTTTAGAGATGTAAGACATGGCTTTGAACAGTGTACTGCAATTATATGGTAGCTGATTTATGTAATGCACATTAAATGTATTACATTTTACAAAAGGGATGACATTATTACTAAAACTAAACTTAAAATGGAGTCAGAAAGTCATAGTACATTTGAAATATGTCAGCAGTTGTGTTCTCCATTTAAATAGGGATTGGTTGAGACTGCTATCTGATTCTGATGTACTGTAGAGTACTGTACTCTTACTTGTGAAATGCCCAAATACCTATGACCAATACCATCATGTGCATATGGGTGTAGCCTGTATAAATGCATAAATATCAATAAAAAAGTGACAAAAACTACATTTCTGTGATCTGGAAGCACAAAAATCTTATATGTCTGCTTACCTGCCTACAGACCAACCAGCCAGGTAGGTAAGGTTACCCAAGCACGAACTACATTTGTGTGGCCATCTGCTGCGAAGTGTAAATGCGAAGCTCAAGCAGAACCAGTAACAGTAAAATGGACAAAGTGGGTTTGTGTGAGTTAAGCCTTTGTGCCTGTGATCAGAAGTTTGCTGGTTCAAGCCCAGCCTAGGCATGTCTGAGGGCCCTTGAGCAAGGCCCATAACTCTCTGGGCGCCCCTGGAGGCTGCTGCCCTTCACAGCCAACTCTTGCTCTCATGGAAAGAAAGGTTGGGGGAGGGGAGAATAGAATTTCCCCATGGGGGAAAAGTATCAATTATTATATACTCTATAATTTTGGCATGCTATTAAAATATTTAATTTAAATAGTATGTGGCCAATATGTTTTAGCATCTTAAAACTGTATCCAAAATACATTACATTAAATCTATTGAAAGTGTATTTAAATATGAATTAAGCTGGGTCAAAAGAGTACAAAGTTAGTGTACTGAATATACTTTTAGTACATTAAATCCATATCATTATTACAACTTTAGCACATGAAATATACTTTAAGCTGAGTCAAAAAAGCCTGATAAAAGTATACTATAAATTGGGTGTGCTTAAGTATGTTTATACCGTATATTTTTTCACAAGGGCTGGATGTAAGGTCTCGGATTCTGAGCAGAAAAATAATCATCAAAATATGCCAGGTGACTGATTGCAAAGAGAGGTAACAGGAGCAATCTGTTTTAATAAGTTTGCACATCAGATGGTGTACATGCAATTAGTCTAATCTTATTCGTTTTATAACTTCTGGTTCTGTGTCTTAATTGCTTTCTGCTTACCTACAGTTCACAAAGCCGTCCTGTATTTTAATATGAGATATTTTGGTGATAAAACCACAGAAAAGTTACTTTAAAGGTTTTCCATATTTTTTTTTTCTAAAATTGCAGTTTTGCGCAATAAATATTCTTAGAGTAACTTTTACGACTACTTTGAAATGTGTTAATAGTTTAGAGACTTAATTCAAAAACAGTTATATTGAAATTTACATGCCAAATTATATACCACAATATTTTGCATCTACTGTCTATGGTTCAAATTATAACGCAATATTAATTTTAATTATGTCGCACAGCCCTAGTTGTCCGTTTGATCAATATAATCACCGCGATACAGTCACACGACCTTTCACTACGTGCAGATTTATTTAATTTCCAACTCCATCTGGGTGCTTAATTTCTTTTTGTAACTGGGTGCATTTCCTTTATTTTAACTCGATGTGAAAGTGTCGGCACCTTGCATTATTCCGCTCTAGCGGTACGATCACTGGAGTAACCACCACATGATCGCACTGTGATCTTAAAATCAGTAACAGAATGGCCAGTCACTGTCCTGCTCCTTAGAGATTTGACTGGTAGTCAGCTTGTGTGGCCTGGGCACACTTTCAGAGAAGCTTCTCTGTGTGATGGTACGGGAGTCATCCTCATCACCTTCATCATCATCCTCACCCTCATCATTTTCATCATTATCACCACAGGATCACAGGCATGAAGCCAGGTAGTAAAATGACAAGTCTTAATGCCCCTAGATATGTGCTTCTGCTCCATGGGTGGTGAAATAAAGCACCCCCCCCCCCATTGCCAAAATGAACCAATCTTCCTATCCATCTGTCTATCTAATCTGTTTTTTCAGTATTCCATTTGCTCCTATATGATCAGTTAGCGTTACATTTACTTTGTTTCCACCATGCGTATTGTCCTTCCACTTTGTCCATCTCGTGCTAATAAAAGATCGCTTGTAGCTTGTCGATGTATGTGGCAGGATGTATGTATGTGGCCACCGAGCTGGGAGAGATGCGGGGGCTTTGCTTGCTTCTAAGGATAGTGAAACATGATCCATATGGCCAGCCAAACTCAGGTCAATGACCCTCCACTAGAGGGCACCAGCTCTCACACGGACTAGTCAATATTTACATTTATCAGACACTTGTATCCAAAGCAACATGCAATTGAGAAAGCAGTGTCAGCCAGGGTCTTGTTCATGGGCCCAACTTTCACATCACTCATCTAACCACAGGATTCAGATCAGTAACCTTCTGATCACGAGCCCCACGAGTCCCAACCTGCTGACAGACACAGGGTTAATGAACAATTAAGTTAGGCGAGACAACCATTATTGAGCGGTCAAATAATAGCAGTAGTATCAAAACACTAGGACAAACATGTTATATTGTACACAATGTTTTTTCAAGATAATTTATTTTTCCATTAGAATTTTGCATTTGCAATTTCTGCCTTCTGGTTCCAGCTATGTGCTCAGTGCATAATCTTGGCCGTCGTGTTTTGCTTACTAAGGGCCTTCAGATTTCATCTGATCCGTTTGTGTGTGATCAGTTTCCGAGTCGCCACTGAAAAAGGCCAGCATTTAAAGAGATGAAGTATTAAATATTAACAATGTTTTAATGCATTAAAAAGCCGTAAAATATGCTGTATTGCATATTTGAAGATGGACATGGAATTACAATGGTATTGCATGACAATATTTTGGCAAATTAGCCATCTTAGAGATGTTGCCTTTAGTCCAGCACAGAAATGAGACAGATAGCGATGCACGATCAGTCGTCTTCAAATTTAAAATTTTGATCAGTTCCCAGGCGAGTAATATGCTGAGACAACAGTGGCCTAACAGTTATGGAAGTGAACTTGTGATTGAAAGGCGGGTAATTTGGATCCCTGACCAGCATGGCACCACTACGTTCCCCTGAGCAAGCTACTGCTCCCCACACACTGCATTAGCCGTCCACTGCTCTGTCAGAATGTCACATGTGGATTAAACATAGATGCCATGTTATCTTGTTGTGCATTGTCTGCTGTAATGTGTCAACAATGACAAATTAATCACCTTCAGCCTCTGTTTCACCATGTATGACAAATTCTACTGGTTCTGGGCGATGGCAGCATCCACGCAGCCACACATCCGGTCTCTGTAGCGATGGTAAGCGAAAGCATCTCATACAGGTTTTAGCCAGTGTCACTTTTCTGTGATAAAACAAGTATTTAGTTACTATAGTAGTAGTTGTTATTTTCGACAAAATAGGCAAATAATCTTACGTTCATCAGGAAATGAACCTTAAATTATTGATGCAGTTGTTGCTGTATGTCCTGCGTGTTGCCCCCATAGCACTTTGTAACCTGCCAGTTTTCACGCTGACCCCCCTCCCCGTGTCTTTGGTCTGTGCGTGTCTTGACCGTCTCCATGCTGACCTTGTTCCTGTCTCTGTATTCATACAATAGATGCAGCAGCACCACCGGCTGACGTTATTAACCTCACCTTAGTGTAATGGGGTCAGCTGGGCACCCACCGCACGATCAGCATATTCAGGATGGCAGGACAGGCTTTTGGCCTTTAACCTCACAATATATTTGACTCATGCCTTCATTTTTTCCCCATTCTTGGACTCTCAACGTGGTCGTGTCCTCAGTGACTTTTCTGCAATAATATTAGGTATTATTGTTTCTGACTGCAACGCTGCATTTCTGATGAGATGCCCGAGATGGGCGCTATATTACAGCTAAAGTAAGCTATTATTTGTACAACTGTACCTTTAGATTGCTGGGCTTATATTTGTGCTCTTACACCCAAAGGCAAAGTAAACAACCTTAAATACACAAGCTAAGAATTTGGTTGAATAAAATCAGTAAAAATGACTGGTAAGCAAATAAATAATACATCTTATGTAAACACATTAAAATTTTGGGTATTCCTACATAATCTGCTGAAGATGATTTTATATGTTGGAGAAAACTGCAAAATACTGTCAAGGAAAGGAAATAAAGGAATAAAATGGGCTGAACGTACAAGGATTTTCAAATGAGATGTATTAAAAACGCAAACGTTTTAATAATCGAGGTGGTGGGTTTCTGCTTTCTGGAGAATCACAAACCCAAGTAAAAGTAAAAAAACCCAAATTAAAAGCATATTAAGTACCTATTAAATGCTTCTGCTATGAGACGTTGACTAAACAACATGATCCCTTGGTTTTCATTGAAAAGGGCACCCCCTGCAGGTGAAAGGGCATGTAGTGCGGGATGAGAGGGAGAGGGAGTAGAGGACCTGTTTGGGGACGTGACTGGAAAGGACAGGGGAAGAAGAACAAGCAGTTTGGCATCAGAGAAAGGGAAAAGCAAGTGGAGGTGGGCCTTACAAGTGCGCTGCTGGGCTGTATGGGTGCAAACAGCTGGTCACAATGTTCTGGACCAGGAGGCCACTGGTGATCAGGGGAGGTAAACAGATGTCCTTGTCACGTGAGATGCCCTCTGAAGGTGAAGGACCCACCCCCGCACCAAACTTATATGTGGAAAATGCACTTATATGTGGAGCTGTCAATCACCAACACCCACCAATGGGAGTCGACGGAGACGTCAATGAAGGACTCTCAGCGCATGATAATCCAGCCAACCACAATGGGCCCAGTTCTTCTGGTCTTCTGGTTCTGGGCAAATCACTGCAAGAATATACTGGTCTTGGAGAACTGGGGCTTTAAATATGGCCGTGTATGTGTGTGTGTCCGTATGTGTGTGCGTGCAGGACTCCTAGGGCATTCGTCCTGCGGGCGCTTCCCGGCGTGGGCTCCCAGCGCGCGGATCACTGCTCCCATAATTGGGCGAGACAGACGGACGGGGCGGCCTCCAGCCCTCCTGACTTCCATACGGGCGCATCTGGCTTGTTTCTTGCACCTTGCGTCAGGATCCCGGACTTCGGGAGTCGCTGAAAGGAGACCGGCTCGCTCCCTGCATCGCTTGCACAGCTGGAATAATTACCGGGCCGCAGAACCCAAAGCCGACCAAGAGACAAATGTCCCTGCATGCCGGGCCTCCATCCGGCCATGTCATGTCTGGGTTTGCCTCTCTTTTTATTTCTTTTGTTGCTTACAGTGTAACCTTCCTTATTTAACAGTTCCTTATTTATTACATATTTATTATATATTTTTTACTTCTTTATTTCTTTATTTCTCTCACTATTCTTATTATAGCAGAGTTTCACTACAAGTTATAGTCAGACTAAATTCCTTGTGACGAAGAAAAAAAACCTTGACTTATTTTGTTGATGACAAATTTGTTTTAACAGTATATAAAAGATATTCAGATAATGTGAACATCAGGAAAAATAAAGGAGTTTAATAGCATATTTTGCCTGCATATTTCTATAAAGTAATGCTTATTCACATCAGATGAAGCAGTCATCGCATTCAATTTCTTATTGGTCAAATTTAAATTTATCTTAATATACGTTTGGTAACAAAAAATAGAAATCTTAAACTGGAAATGCAGATAAACGTCCACTAGGTGCTGCTGGAGGCACGGGAAAGGCCAAGAGTAGAACGGAAGGTACCGTGCTGTTTTTGGTGGGGATGCCATGCCATGTATACAGCATCGTGGCGGCAGTCCGCCTGTGGAAAGTGTTAAACAAGTCGACGAAAAATAATAAAAAATCAGATAAATAAGGATGCGCTAGAAGTCATCACTGTGCGCAGGGAACAAGCTGTCGAATGAATAATTCATGTAATCTGGGGCCATATTCAGCTGAGACAAGGCTGCTGTAATGACATTCTTTGTGGCTCTCGTCAAAAAAAAATACATATATATATTCACTCTCGTCTTTAGAAACGTGTCTAGCGGGACGAGATGTGATGTGCGAAAGGAAGCTACCGATGTCTCTCCCAGAATTCCCGGCAAGATCATCATCACCGCGGGATACTTAAGCCAGTCGCTGGTACCTGTCTTTTAGGGAAGCTGGTCCTGAGATAAATCACAGTAGTCACTTAAGCTGATTTAACCAACAGGTGTTGAGCGTAGGGACAGGGTGACATTAGGTGGCCTTTATTTATACATTTAACCTCTCATGAAACCGTGTGCAGCTTAGGAAGAGGAGACTGGGTTTACAGCCTGTGATGGGTCGTGATTAAGTGGCTTGTAAGGGGAGTGAAGCAGTAGCCAAGCAATGAAGCAGAAGCAACTGGGGGATATGGACTTTATTCATGGGCCCAAGAGTGGAATCACTGTAGCCACTTTGAGGTTTGAACCAACAACCTTCCACATTACAAGCAGCAATATTGTTCGTTTCACAACATACTGTCCACAGACTAGCAAGACTAAATTGCTCTTATATAGCGCTGTGCTGCTTTCTGTTGGAATGCATTTGAATCCAGCCTTAGTTCTGTGGGCGTGTGTGGGATTAGCATAGAGTTCCCCTGAGAACTCCATTGAGTTTTCACCCACAGCCCAAACGCATATAACCGGTGTAATTGTTAGCTGTAAATCTCCATTATTAACTTTCCCAATTAACATACTGGGGGATTATTCATATTGAAACTGCTTATGATACTTCTTTATATTACAGGAAGTCAAGTCCTCATTCACTTCTAAATGGACAGCACTTATATTATTATTATTATTATTACCCTACCTGTTATAACTGCCTTTATTTGGATCAGAGGAAATAGTGCCCCCTATTGGCACCCCCTCAGAGGTCTCCCATTCATGTATCACGTGAACTAAAATCAATTTTAAATTAAAATTTCTTTTATATTAGCTGATACCCCCCCCCCAGAACAACCTCCACTAAGTTCTACAGCCAGAAACTGTACGAGAACCAGAGATTTCAGGATTAGAGGAACGATCTACAGTACGAGATACCGCTATGTTTTTGACAAGTACACTGCTTCCTACCCTTATATTATATTACCTCCTTCCCTGACATATAGTATATCATAGCGGGCAAGCTACTTCAACTTTCAACCGTTAGTGTTAAAATAAAAATCAGATTCCTGCAGCTAATGATCAGTATGCTACAGGCTAATTCAGGCCTCAGGCCAAGCACCGGCAAGGTCTGCAGCAAAGGCGTGCCGGTTTCCTGGGTATTTTCTGTGATCGACAGCCATTCGCGGGAGCTCGAGTTGGGGGGTGGGGGGGTGGGAGGTGAGCTGCGTCGTTTTGCGAATACGGCGAGGCACCAGGAAAGGATGAAACGCTTCGCAGGGGTCAGCGCAAAAATGTCAACACGAGAGGCCTGCTCTCAACAACAAATGTCAACACATGAGGATATATCTCGACAGGCTCTTCAAAAGGTCCTATTTCATTCTTGCCTGTGGGGAACTCAGAGCTGGCATATATATAAACTTAGGCCTTCAGGCAGATAAAACCACTGAATCAAATTAGACAGGTAAGATTTTCCATTGAGGCTAGCCCGTAAAAACCATCGCTGTATGTAACTACACTGTAACTTTGTGTGGTTTTCTTGGCTTAAAGAACCCAGTGCAATGGACATTCCTGATTAACCCTTTTCCCGTGATAATTTCCCCATGTGAAATTTGCCTACCGTCTGATGATGCTCTGGGGTCAGACTGACCCCAAACACGGGATAGGGGTTAAATGAACAGTCTGATATATACATACATATATATATATATATATATATATATATATATATATATACACACACACTCAGAGACAAAAAAGTTAAGCACCCAGAAAATAATGTTCCGCTTTGGATGTAATTTGGTACACGTACAGTCCTGCGATGGGTATGTGATTCGAATTGCAAGGAGCTGGCACGTCTAGTCACCAGGCACAGAGGATGTCTCCTAGACGCATTAGACAGCATTACCAGCACTTGACAGAGTTTGATAGGGGTCGCATTGTGGGTTTGCCTGAGGCTGGGTGGCCATACTGTGCAATTGCCCGGCATGTGCGGCATGCAGTTGTCACAGTCACCCGATGTCGGAAACAATGGGCACGTGAGGGCACCCACGCATATTGTGGGGGTTCAGGTCACCCAAGATAGACCAGGCTCAGGGAGGATCATCGTATTGTGCACCAAGCATTACAGAACCCTATGACATTTGTGCCTGCCATCCAGACACAGGTATTGGACTCTCTACAACACCCTGTGTCATCCTGCACCGTGTCTTGACGCCTGGCATCAGCTGGACTACGGGTTCATCATCTCATGCATAGGCAGAGATGGTTGTGTTTGGAGTGGCGCCGTAACTGGGTGGCATGGACTGATGAGGAGTGGCATCGTACCATGTTCTATCTCGTTTCTGCATTACCACAGATTACGTGTATATACCACAGATTACGTGTATATACCACAGATTACGTGTGAGTGTGTGTATGACAGCAACAAGAGGTGACGCCCAGTCCTGCCGATGTTGTGGGGAGACACACCAGTGTTACTCCTGGAATCATGGTGTGGGGAGCCATAGGGTGTGACTTCAGGTCATCTCTTGTAGTGATTCGGGGGACCCTGACAACACAGCACTACATCAGTGACATCCTACAGTACTTCTTACCCCTCCTGAGACAGCACCCTGGTACAGTCTTTCAACAAGACAATGCCCGTCCACATGTGGCATGTGTGTCTATGGACTGCCTGCATCATGTTGAGGTCCTCCCATGGCCAGCCAGGTCCCTCTATTTTAACGTTGACTCCATTCCACACCGTATCACCGCATGGGGGGGTGGGGGGGTCCCCTACTGACATGATCAACTCTGCTAACCCCCCCCCCCCCCCCCCCCCACCCCCCCCCCCCCCCCCCCCCCAATGTAGTGAAGAAGTCAATCTGAATGAGGACATTGTCCAGACCAAGATGTAACCAAATGCTCCACTACAGCCTACTCAGCATGTACATGCACTGGTTTCTGATGTAAATACTGGCATATTTATTGTTTAAACTTTTTGCACCTCTTCACATTGCACACTATTTATGGACATGTATGATTATTCTTGAATGTCTAATCTCTCTTTATCCTTATGTTCCCTATTTTACAGTCTTGGAGCTTAGCAACCAAGCATTTCACTGCACATTGCACTGAGCATAACTGCATATGTGCCAAATAAAACTTTGATTTAGTGATTGATTGGAAAAATTATGGAGGAAATAAAAATAAATGATGCCATGTTATTATATCCAGTGCTTTGGAAAGAGGTAAACAACCTCAAGGGATATTTTAATGGCCCCCAAACCTGGCAGTCATCATTCAGTTTAATCCAGGAACGGGAGCCACCCTCGCACAGACAAGCTGTCCCCAAACAAAGGTCGAGTATTGGCATGGAGACACCCACACTCTTCTCCACCAGCATCCATGCCCTTCCCAGACGTGCCAAAAACACGTCTCCCGTGCTCCAGCAGAGGTGCGCACCATCAAAAACAACATTCAGAATTCAAAACAGCAATTACGCTCCTTGAGAGGAGGGAAATTGCCGAGATGGAGCTGAAATACGAGGCAATTTGTTTAGCCCATTTAGGCAGTTATTCAGAAGTTATTCCGACTATGATTGTGCTAAACTTAGCTTCTTGTCGCCACATTGGTTTGTTCGCGCTGTGCTTGGAATTAATTTGTGGCTGCGAGTGTTTCGCATTCGAGATCCAAGCCTTTTCTCTTAATCCCCTACCAGACTTGCATATTAAGTAACGGATCTGAAAATGCTATTTATCTGTTAGAAGAGAGGAAAGTATTAACTTACTTCTCGTCATTGTTGGGCGAGCAGCATTGTGAGTCCCATCAGCAAAGCGGTGCGCGTCTGAAGTAAAGGCCCACAAAAGCAAAACACTTGAATTTAATGTCTGTTTTTTTGTCTCTAGCTGCAGTATGAAGGATGTGTTCAAGCTCTGCTCCCAAAGATGACGGGAATGATTAAGTTGGATTTCTCAATGAGACTGAAACAAGACTTTGGTTTGGGGGCCTGGCCCAATGTTTGTTTCTGCTACTGGCACCCCAATGAAGCTGACCAGTGTATGAGGCTGGATGGATGGTGGATGGCATTTGAATGGTTCTCAGAGAGGAAGGTTGCTTGCCCGTGTATTTTTCTTTCATGTGTGACAGGATTTTAGAGCTGTAGTAAAACTCAGACAAGGACCCAGACAACCGGTTCTGAGACTGCATTACTGGGCTATGCATAGGCGTACCATAAACTAGAGGCATTCAATTTGATTCTCGTCACACCGTAAATCAGAGTCAGCTTGAGAGTACACAACGCCTTATAAAAGCACAAGAGTGGTTAATGTACTCACGCATAGATGAGCAGCCATTTACTTTTCGCCAGTGATATTGATCTTATGCCATCATCTCTTCAGTGGTGACCCCGGCAGACATTTGTGGTGGTAATTAGACTGCCACAGATCTGGGAAATTTCAGGCAGCAGCAGTGTGCATCAGTGGGGTTGCAATTTGGAGAATCTCACTGTAAGAGCTGGGTTGTTCCACTCTTGCATTCTTCATTGCTTTTTATAGATATATGACCATCTCCATCTGTCTGTGTGTAAAATGTTAGGTTCTTCTTCGCTGCAGTTGCTGAAACATAAAGGATGTCCTGCGCCGTAGGGCATAAGGTGCTGGCTTTGTAATCGGGAGGTTGAGGGTACAGAGCAGATGGGTGCTCTTGAGAGTAATGTGTTGCGCAACAGATAACCAGAAGGTCACTGGTTCAAATCTCAAGTTTGAGTAATTTCACCATTGGTTCCCGCCAAGCGAGTCTTTGGATAAGCATAGGCTGAATAAATAAAATGTGAAAGTCCAGCTCTGAGCTCGGGAAGGAGGCCACCATTCCCTCCAATAGGGGGTGCCAGTAGGACACCTGCTTGATTTTCCTCCTTCCCAGCGAGCCTCTATTGTAAAGTGATCTGCTTTCATTTTTGACAGCAAGCCCAGAGCAGAGCCGCGTTTCTGTCAAAGCGCGGTACCCGAGCGGTGGAGTGATTGCGTGTGCACTGTAGCGCATCTTCTCCCCTCTTGCCCACCAAAACAGCATTTGTTACTCAGAATACATGTGTAGTTCACTCAGAAATAGGACCCCGCCCCACCCCCAACCATATAAAAAGATCCATGATCACGTGATTCCGTCAACCGAGCTACTCGGACGTTCAAACCGCGGACTGGGAGGGAGGTGCCTTAGTCACAGAATTACATTTTACATTTAGCAGAACCCTTTATCCAAAGTCATGTACAAATAGGAAAGCAGGGTCCTGGGAGAAATTGGGGGTTAAGGACCTTGTTCAAAGGCAGCCCACCCCAATATAAATCTGCCAACCCGGGGATTAGGAGCAGTGACCTTACGTTCACAGCAGAGTATTAGAGTACGGCATTGGCATGTCTAATAACTTGATTGGAGTAGATACTGAAGAAAACTGCCTGTTAAATTATAAACAGCACTTGTCCCTGAGTAAACAAACGGCACCAGTTACCAGGTAAAAATAACCCGTTGAAGACTTCTCAGTTTCCGCTAGACGGTCCCCTTACTGTATGTTCACATAGGCCATTTTCCCCACCTCTTTATCCTCTGTTCCTGCTAAATCTATGAATCACTGAGCTGTTGTTTACACATCTCCGACAAAGACCTCCGCAGACCTTTTGGCGTCGACTCTAGCATTTAGAGTCCTCATTTAATGACAGACCGGAATACGCCGAAACAGATGCTCAATAACCCTGCATCTCCCATCGTTGTGAGACTCCCTTGGTCCTTGATGGCAGCATCTCAGCCCTGAATGCACTCGTTAACTAAGAGACCATATACAGGCAGGTGGGTCTAATCTGAAGGCATCTCAGCCGCTTTCATGGAACGGTGAACATTATTTCAAGGCACTGCATGAATTTTGAAAGGTGGGAGAAAAAAAAAAATCCAATTTAAATGCTTTGGGATTTCAGGCGTTCGCACAAAAAATGCAAAGTCCAAAAGTCATAGCGACTACACTCACACACTTTACTCTCTGTTCTTAATTCCAATGCACAGCGGTGATTTGCTGAAGTACAGCTTGGCTAAATATAGTTGGAAAAGCAATTATGCCCCGTGTTTCATTGTTATTGTTGATGAGTCCGTCTCAGTTATAAAGACCATTAAACCAATCAACGGGCACAGTAATTGAATTTGACTCGAGCTGGCAGAGAATACGGTCATAAGGTGCCTAGGGAACGGAGTATCCCAAACCCCCATTTTTCATCACAGACTTTTTTGGCCCAGCCCTGCAGTAATTTACGGCGTATCCTTGCGAAAGGCGAAGGAAAACACTCAGACGGACGAATAGCTGGTAGTCTCGTAATAAATATGGTATGATGTCTGCATTTTAAACCGCTTCACGTGGAACTCGCCCTTAAAAGTCAGCATACTGATGCAGTGGGGCCGTGACGAAGGCCGGTGTGTGGATCCTAATTTCAGTTTCTCCTTTTTAATTAGTAACAAAGTTCTCGAAGATGTATGCCGCAGAATGGCTGCTAACAAGTTATATTAGGCAGGGTATTTGGCTACACGTTAAGTGGGCTTTATTGTCATACCAATTATATTCGAGGATACAGCAGCAGCGCACAATAACGCTCCCCCGGGGCTGCGGTGTGATGTACAGACAGCCAGTGACGGGTTCACAGGACCTATAGTGTGAACCACAGGACAGTGCGAAACAGGGGCTGGGCACAGGGGTTTATACACACAGTACAAATCCAGCGGGATAAAAATAGGTGAAATAGGCTGAACTCACCAATGGCAGTTGGGGGAGGGTGGGGTGGGTATTCCCCGCAATGGGTAGGGAGTAAATCATAACCACAAATTAGCTGTTCTGCTTAATCACAAGATCTATACACACAATCTGAATAGCAATAATTACTGATACAGTTACAGAAGTAAACAGTCATGTGGGTATTATCCCACTGCAGTTGCTGCCTTTTTGCTGGGCCTCCCCCTTAATGGGGAAAAGCGTAATATCAGTGACGGCTATTTCCACCGGGCGGCACGGCACAGGAGCGTGCGATGGAGGGGCAGCGGTTAGTTATCAAACACACCCCGGAATCTCTCAGGAAACAAGCTAGCAGGCTCACACCTCCTCTGCTCAGGAAAGAGCGCCTTGCTAATAGCTAATAGCAACTCCCGAATAGCCAATAGCAACTTGCTAACTGTAACGGCTAATAATGCATCGCCATGGAGATCTAGGGCACTCGACTGCGTAAGCCGACCAGCAGGGGAGCCGCCTTCATTTGTGATCCACTCAGGAGGCCCAGGGTGACAAAACAGAGCCCCCCCTCCAAACCCAAATCCCAAGCCCAGGCCTTCTCGTCAGAGAGATATGCCTCCGGTGGCCCATCTCATCACGATGCCGAGAGATGCTGTTATTCCACCTGAATAATTGATGATAAACTTTGATTCCTTCGGCTTTTCTCCGCCGCCGTCTGCATCACCGTGACGCGTGACGTGCAATTAGGCTGACAGGAGCGGCCACGCTTCATTCCCGCCCTTTCCTTTCCACCCTCGTTACGGAGACTCCGAACAGGAGAGCTTCCCGCTTTTAAGCGCCGCCTGGGCTTCGGGACGTGGCGTCGTGACTGGGGCACCCCATGAGGAGGCTGGCAGACCAAATTGAGGAGGCCGTCCGTCTCGAAGCAGCGGCCTTAGAAGTAACGAGATCATTCTCTCATATACGAGATGAGATGCTGTGCCACGTAACCGTAGTTCAGTCCACGTTTCGTGAAAAATGCTGCCAGCCTAGAACTGCAGAATATTTAGTTTGATCCCAAAGCTGTAACTCTGGTGTAACTCACTGTGATACAATATCATTTAATAACCTGTTTACCCGCTGGAAGTACATCATAAATCATAAGATACTTATTAAAAAGAAACGGGTCCAGATGTCACTATCAGGTAAATGACATCAAAGTCCCACGGATAAGTTTACCTGGTTAATGTGTTTGTCTACGGAGAGCAAACCTGATATGTTTAGAAATGCCGCGTTATTACGTTTCTCCTAATCTAGTCCAATTTTAAAAGAACTAATTTGACAAAGAACCCCAGAGACCATTTCAGACTATTTAAGAACCTAGATCCTTGGTGAAACTGCAACCTGCGGGTGTAGTGTACACTCCAGCACCTTCACATGTACTGTGACCCCAGAGTCTCAGTTTCGAATGTAAAACACAAGTCAATTAAGATACACCTATACCACAGTGCTACAGAATTCTCAAATCTGACTGTCAGAAGGGTGTTCACTAATTTTCTGTAGTGTAGTGTACATGTAGTGTAGGTAAGTCACATTAGTAAATCAATGCACAATTCTATGTCTAATCTTTAATTCACGTTATTTAAAATTCTAGAATTGGAACATGTGAGAGTGAAAGAAAACGGAAATGTTTAATCAATGGGGGAGGTTTTCGGCTCATAAACATGAAAATAACGTCTTTAGGTACAAAATGGTGTGCCAAATGTGTGGCAGCCGTGGTACGAGTGGGCTAATGCACTATTAGCCGTGAATGATACAATGCGTGTCGAGCGATTTCTTGAGCTCTGCCGCTGTGCATTTAAAAGTGAAGACTGAAAGCCGTGGCACATCCACGAGAAGCAGTGAAGTACATCACGCATTCCCTATCAAATCTGAGCCTGGCTGGAGGAGGTGACATCTGTGAATATAAAATAAAATATAAAAGAATGCATGTTAATGCAAGATGAGATTTATTTTTGTGATGATTTGTTTTGAAGATGATTTTTGTTATTT
Source organism: Petrocephalus schoutedeni (assembly GCA_026780765.1). Classification (NCBI taxonomy): domain Eukaryota; kingdom Metazoa; phylum Chordata; class Actinopteri; order Osteoglossiformes; family Mormyridae; genus Petrocephalus; species Petrocephalus schoutedeni. The sequence goes on along the minus strand of JAODKL010000081.1, from coordinate 18,840,883 downwards.
AGGTATTGGAGGTGATTTAATTTAATTGGTGATGCATCATTTTATTGGTTTACGCTGATGCTATTAAAGGATATTATGTCTATGTCAGGGCATGGTACATTTTATTTATTATTTTTTTTTTCGGCAGTCAGTTTAGACCATGTTAGCCATTTTATTTTGTGTCCAGTCGTATGCTGGTTGCCACTGTTTTTTTTCTATTTCCCATTTACCAGGAAATGATGCTGTAGTTATTTTCTTTTGGATTTTGGAGATTTTTTTTCATAAATTTTGAAATGCAGATATTTCATCTGAAGAAAGGGAAGAATGTAAGATGATATTTATTTTTGTGATGATTTGTTTTGAAGATGATTTTAGTTGGTATTGATTGGAGGTGATTTAATTTAATTGGTGATGCATCATTTCATTGTGAAGTGTGATTTTGTTATGTAATGTAAATGAGATCTATGTCATACAGTATAGGATGGTGGACTTAGGATACGACTTACAGCCCAGTGATACAGTTGTGGTTTTGGCTGGTGTTATAATACAGCACGTCATTAAGCTGTCCCAGTGCTGTTTTTTTGACCCACGACCCGAAATCATTTGAGCAGGTAACGCAGAAACTTTTACTAGCATTACATTAGGATTTACAGCATAGGAAATTGTAGATCGAGTAGGCCCAGCTGACTGCTATTGAGCCAGGTTGGTCTGTGAAAGCCAGCTGGGATGACGAGAGCCAATGAGAGTGGAGCACTGGCGGCCTTGTCCCGCCCCCCTTCAGTCTTTGGCGATTTTCAGTGACATATCTCCTTTTCTCCGCTTTTACCTTGAAACACCCTAGCCCGCTGGCAGAACAGTGGTCTCCTGCCTACAAGCGGCCAGAGGTGAAAACAAGCTGCCTCGACACAAAGTGCTGCACCTTCACCCGGCCAATTCCAGTGCATGGCAAAGTGTGGCTCATTTCAAGGCCAGAAGAAACAAAAAAAAAAATCTGCAGAGGATCTATAAAAAAAAAAAAAAGCTGCAGCTCACAACAGAAAGAAAAAAAAATCTGCAGAGAGACATGAAGATTTGAGATTCTGGTCAATGGAGCATAAAGCATAATAAGTACGTAGCAGAGGCTCCATCTACTGGGCCACCGTGGATACCGTTCCTAGGAATGCTGGCGTCCGATGTACAGAGGAGCAATATTATACTTTCAGATCTATGTAAATATACACGCAGGCTTTTTAAGGCAAAATCCCACAAATCCATCAAGATCCAGGCTGCCTTTTTCCCCAGAACCGCACAATCCCGTTAGCTTTATGCTCGACGCTGCATCCGTGCCCATTTACGCAGCTGGATCTCACTAGCGCAATCCAGGTAAAGTCATTCACTCATGCTGGGTCTCCAACCGGCAAGTGCTGGCATAAGGCCGGGGTCCTTAACCGCCACGCTGCTGTTCGTTTTTAGGCCAGGCGGGAGTAGGCCTGGAGAACGCAGAGGGCCAGACGATTCCAAGGCTGTGTAGAAGCCAGAGGATATTAATAGGAAGGAGGGCCATCAGGCAGGAGAGAGAGCAGAGTCCTTTTCCCGCGGAGGGTCTCGTACACGGGAGGGGGGGATTTCAGCTTCTCTGCAGGCAACTTCACTTTCCTTTATATTTTGGAAACGCACTTCATAGAGGCGCTAATTAGTGGCTGTCTCTCGCCACCGTGTCACCATCCTCGTACCGGTGGCCCGGCCTTTTGTTTGCACCCCCCTCCCTCCCCTAATGTGTCACCTTGACAGACGTTGTACAAAAGATCGAGGCAGTGACATTTAAGGTTTTAATAACTGGGAAATTTGCACTTTTCTGTGTCTAACTCCAGCCTCAGTCTCGGTACGTACGAGGCCGGGACTTCTGCAAACTAAGTTTGTGAGTAGCGTGACCTTGAAAAGGCATCGGCACTACAAAATTTTTAATTGCTTTGCTAATTAGTGTTTGTGGAAGGAGGAGACACATCACATAGACGCATAGCTATTATGTTTTTTGACTAGTTAAGCCTACTTACAGGATGGAGATAGTTTAGTCCTTCAGATACTGGTGCTTTTTTGTCCTGATAAATACCCTTCCCAAAAAAAAAAAAAAAAAAAGGAATTAACATTGCCAGCTGCTCTCTGGGACGGCTTTGATAAAGACTGTAGAGGGGTTCACAGACAGGGCTGCCTGTGGTGAATGCCTACCTGAAGCTCAGTCACGTCAGCTGGAAGCGTGAACATCCTTGAAGAAGGGTGAAGGATCATGCCCCCTTATCTCTGCGGTAACAGCCATTAACGTCCTTGTTCCATACAAATGCAGACAACTTTCAAGTCGTACAAGGCCGTTCTCCAACATCTTTTACCCAAAATGTCATAGTTCACTGTTTCAAGGCAACCGCAGGGGGACTTTAATTAATTATTCATGATGATTCCAGGCCATGGACCAGCAAAACCGAGGATTAGTGGTTGTTTAAAAGGGCTCATTGTGTAACAGTTGAAAGATCGACATCGCCTGCACTAAAATGATCTCGCCTCATGTCATGAATAGTGTGCACTCTGTGGGTTAGGCCTCTGCGCCCATGACCGGGAGGACACCTGTTTGAATGCTGTACTTAACTTCACATCCCCTGTAGTACACGCAATCATTGTATTGACAAATTTTCGCCATTCTCCCCGCTTTTTCTTTACCTTAGCCCTGACTGGCTGACCAGTCTGCTGAATACGAGAGTTGATCCAAGGACACATTGAGAGACTTATGGACCTGGGGTGTGGGTGGTCGCAGGGTTCGGCTAAACTGCAGTCATGGGGTCCCAGGTCATGGAAATGAAGCCACCGGTTTAACGGGGCATCACATAGCAAACTTGCATGCGACTAATGAGCTGTTTTTACAGATGGATGATGGATGGTTCACTGAAATGAGGGGCTGAAGCTCAGCTTCGGGCACACAAAGCTTCAGTAGATACTGAAGTCAACCAGAAAACGAGCATCCTCATTCAAAAATTGGGGTGAGCACAGAACAGGCCCAGGAAAAAAGATTCATCAAGTAGTGCGATGCGACCATTCATTACCAAAATTAGCTTTCCGGTGTGACAGAGTTCAGACGAGTCATAAACAAGGTAGTTGCTGCTGAAGGAGACACTTGTTTGCTGTTGTGAAATATGGGGCTGGGAGTCCCGGGTGAAAACACAGAAATGGGTTTTCGCAGGAGGTAAAAACTGATGCTAGCTAATGGCCTGACAACCGGAAAGCCAGAGATGAATGCCACCGGCTTGCCGAAGAGAGACTTCCCATCGCCAACGTTAAGACAGGTTTAAGAGAGTCAGTTTACAAGCCGCTTGTGGCTTCTGCACATTCATTCATCAACAGGCAGCGCTGTCAAAGAACTAAACCCCCGACTGAGGGCAACAACCACTGTTGCATTAGGTGTTTGCCAGCTTTGTAAAACAAGTCCCTGCTCAGCGGCCTGTATTAAGAAGCTGGATGTTTTGGGGTTAGCATTTGAACTTTAGCATAAGAATCGATTTTAGTCTGGGCTAAATGAAAGTGAATGAAGATATGGTCCAATTAAAATGGGGAATCCTTAAATCAGACAAGTTATCTAGCTTTTTGATACAGGCCTCAGGTCAAAGCAGCATACTTCGCTAAAACTCTACACCTTGAAATACTTCAAAGACAGAGCCTACAACTCCCCATGTTTTGTCTTTTTGATGTTTAGTAAAACTCATTTCTGGAATCTAATTTTCAAAACCTAATTAAACAAGCATGACGTGACGAATTCAGTAGGTGCTGAACTACATAATTTTTATGATTATTGTCACTATTATTATTATTATTATCACCATCATGTGTCATTAATTACTAGTATTATTATTAATTATTATTATTATTATTGACAATACAAGCAAAAGATCAAGAATTACGGTTGTTTGTGAAAGAAAGTTCATATCATAACTGCATTTTAGATAGAAAATTAAACTAGTTAAGCAGTAATTTGCATAAATCTAATTATTTCAATCAAATTAAAATCGGCCATAAATAGATATGATGAAATGCAAAGGAATCGTCCTATGAGCCTTACCCTCATAATATCTGATTTTAAATGATGATTACATACGAAATGGTTTTGTTTTCTTTAATGAATGTCTTTAATGAACTCACTGACACACAAAAGACTTGTTCTCTGAAACAGGTACTTATTTAATACAGTTCTCCTTGTTTCCCTAAAAGTGAATGAATTCTTTTTGCCTAGGCTATTACTAAGCAGAGAGATGCTTCAAGTTGGGTAATAAAATATTCCTTCATACTCATGATTCTGAAAAATTTGTTACCTTACGAAGTTTTCAGTTGCCTCTTCAGGTACCTGCACAATTAAGGATACAGCTTAAGCTTAAGCTTTGTTTTGTTTTGAAGCATGCTGACATTTTGAAATGTCTGTAAGACCTTCAAACTCAAACATGGAGCCTTTTGTATGTAAATGTAGAGACACCTTATGTGATTTTAAATTCATGCACATATCACATGAGAGGTGGCAATATATGTGGCAGGATCCAGTACCGTCTTGATAGTCATCAGTCAAACTTTTATAGCTACTCAAAATTAAGGGGTAGATTGACATTCACATTTTAATTCATTTTGCAACATATGTATGTTTGATTTTCAGGTGAGCTCTGCCTGAAACCATAAAATGCAAAAATGCTAAAAATCAGATTAAGATATGTTCTGACTTCTGAAATATTTCCAGGTCTTTTAGGTATAAAACATGGAAAGATGAGAAAACTGTTCGCATTCAGTTTTGATTGCTATGGATTCTCCAAGACCTGACAAACCATGGACATATTTCATCACACTTTTTAATAATTAAACAAAGAGAGGGTTTACAGCCCACACCTGTTCCCAATAAAAGAGCCTGTGATCCAGGGGTGGGGAGGCCACCATTGTTCTCCTCGAGTAGGTGGATCACGCACACATCAGGCAGCCATTACCCTTGATTACATCCTGCTTCTGAAGGCGCCGAACCGACTGCCTCATTAATGATTGATCAGGCTCGTTTCGTCAGCATCTGCCATCCCAGAATGTTCCACCTTAGCTCTTTTTCAAAACTTCACACGGCTGACTGATAACATAGTTCCCAACAAGGCTGTGGTTATCAAGGCGGAACTTACCAGCTCAAACGAGAAGCGTTTGGATTATTTCATTCAACGAACGATGACAATCCAAAAGTAATGATTATCTCATTAGTACACAGTTAATCTAAAATATTGAGACCTTGATCAATTGGAAGCTAATTACTGTTGAATAGAATGTAGAAATCAAAATTATGCATACACCCTGGTTACGGTGGACTGGGATCAGCCACACCAGCTGTGCGCTCAACACTCAAGTAAGATCTACTGCCTCAATAAATCATCTTTCCCCCACAGATTGAGGCTTCGGGTTCTGGGGAGTCTACAGCTACAGATTCACTCAAATTTACTGGAAACAAAAGTGCAAAAACAGGAAGTAGGGGCCAAATCCAAACAGAGACCAAACCAAGAGACCTTCAGACTGCAAATGCAGCAAAGTAAGATACGCAGTCCAGCACTAAGTAACAATAACGCTAAGCTTGGCTGCCAGGCTGTTTACAGTATATAGTCAGTGCGGCTTCCAGGTTGGGTTAAAGATCACGAGTCCTTGAGAACCATGACCTTGCTCACCCGGCTCCCCCTGCAGGACTGGACCTCCCTGAACCACAGCGTTTCTTCATGGATACACATTCCCTTAACATTCCCCTTCAGTTTGTATTTTTCTTTTTTAATCATGAAGTAAATTTAAATTCAAAGCTCAGCCTGACAAATCAGAAACCAGAGATGACATATATTCTTCTGCAATCTCCTTTGAATGTGCTTTTGGGAAGGAAATACAGGCATGCATGCGGATTTTAAGACTGCAGGGCAGAGATATGCTCAACGATTAGAAGGTCAAATGGTTTATAGGAGATTATATGGAAACTAGAAGCCAGCAAGCAAGGCAAGTTTGATTATATATTATCACCATTGGTATAATAACAGATTTATATTGCACATTGGTCTGAACAATAAATTAGCCAGTAAGTTGTCTTGCTCCTCTGAATCTCACTACCAGTGGTGGGAGGTGAAGTAAAACAGATGAAATGTGTGAATATACGCATTCTATTACACTGGGAATACAATCTGACCTTTTCAGCTCTCAACTTGACAACGTTACTAGTTAATCCCTTTGTTTTACAGTTACATGTGATGACCTTTCTTCTGGGGCTCTGAAGTCCTGTTGAGTATTTGGACTTACTGCTAGTGTGGAATATGTGTGCTGAATTTATATGCACAGATGGAACTGACCCAAAGCTACTTATCCATGCCGGAATGTACAGAAATCTAAAACAGTCACATGCATTCGGGTTACTATTAATGTGGGTCAATCTATGAATTTTCTGACTAGTTCTAGCTTCTGCACATTTGAATTTGTAAGGCTAGTGTGCATGCGATGTCAGAGGAAATTCCCAAGAAGGTTGTCCAAGAAGAGTCTTTTTCATCGAGTTCCGGATGGTGATAGAGGGAAGAGGAGGTTTCGGGGACAGGGGGCATTGACAATACTGATGATCCTGAGTAGGCATGTTTCTCTCTGATGATGAAATGCTAAGATGGTGCCTTCATCAGTTGAAATAGAATAGGGCAGCAGGACCATACTCAGGAGAGTGGTTATGGAAAGACGTTGGAGACGGTCATCTTGTGGTTCAATGAATACGGTACTAGGGGCTGCAGTGTTTATACCACCTCGGGACTGGACCCATGGCGGGTTGCCGTTTTGGCCAGTTAATCCGACGCAGACCTATTTTCATTTTGGCGCAAATTTTCGCCACGGATTCACCGTTATCCTGCCGCTTTAGCGCCTTAAGACGCGTATCCATCGAAACTACAATTTGTCTACGTTTTGTACACAAAAAAAAAAAATAAAGAATCAGAAAATACTCCGCTCCCCTTCTCCAGTTTAAATTCTGAGAATGTTTGCTTTGGTCATGCAAAAGTTGCGTCCTTTTATTCGACCCGCGTACTCCAACGTACTCTTATTTTACTCCAAATGATTTATGATTTACTACCCCCTCCCCTCTACTTGCTTTATAACTTAAATATAGCCTGGGTGTGTTCAACAATGATTTTGCTCTCCACCCTAATCCTAGAATGAATAAAAGAACTCAGCTATACTCGTCGCAAGCTAGCCAGATTGATTCATGGAAAATTCATGATGGAAAATGTAAACGGAAATCACTCTGGGCACAGGAGTCCTCTCACCTTCCAGGAAAGAAGGAAGTGTATACATATAATATAAAGAACTCAGGAGTTATTTTATTTTAACTGGCCGGTTAATCCGTCGGCCGATTAATGCGAGGCCGGTTAAGAGGGGTTGTACTGTAGTTAGCTTGGAAGGTAGGTGAGTATTTTGAGAGAAGTAGAAATCGCCAGATTGGTTTGCCATGCATTTATAGATTTTTTTTTTTTTGCTAGAGTTTATAGGACAAAAAGCTGGTTTATGCATTGAAGGAATCAACAGGTGAAATGTCTGACCTATGCACTGTAGGGATCAACATCTGTGATCTAGACCAGGTTCATGTGAAACAGACACTTGTTTCTCTTCTCTTATTTTTCTCTA
>JAODKL010000081.1:18806269-18820806 GCA_026780765.1 Petrocephalus schoutedeni | reverse complement strand
GACGACGATAGTCTCACCAGGTTGCCGGAGGACTGAATGAATCGCAACTCCATAATTAGTGCGGCAGGCACCGATGGAGGCCAAGAGCAATGTAGTGTATATTAACGAGCACGGGGAGTGGGATGTTTGGGAAGAAAACCCAGGCAGCTCCCCTACCTGGCCGGCTTTGACGTTTTCACACACGAAGGTTTCGTAAAACATAGCGAACTCTGGAGCGTTGTCGTTGACATCCAGGACCTTAATGAAGACGGGAACTCGAGTGGTCTGACGGGGATTATCTGGAGGATGATGGGACGCAATTACTGATTGAAACAGGATCGCATCCTGGCATCCAAGGTGTATCTCAAGGATAATGCCTCGATCGACAGCCCGGTTACCACGGCGGCATTGACCTTCGGGCGACGTGGATATGGAGGCTTGATGGATTAATGAGGAGCGGGATGAATATGTTTGCTTATTTACAGGGTCTATCGGGATACAGAACTGTAATCACACTATGTTGCTGATCTGTCAACAGGAATGAGGAAAAAAAGTGGACACTCACTTATTTCGGTGGCCACGACTGAAATGTTGTGCCATTTTGACATTTCTCTGTCCAGGGACTGTAGTGTCATGATAGTCCCATTGCTAGACTCGATGTTAAAGAGCCGGTCCAGATCGGTGTGCCGGTCGATGGAATACCTGCCAACGACAATGGACTTCCTGAAAATCTGACAATGCTCACGCTGTGATATCAGTAATATAACTGATGTGTCTCTATGGTCATGACTGTTGAACTGACAGGCTGTTTGGTTGGCTGTCTAAGAGAATAATCACATATATCTGCGACTGCTGCATTATTTATTACAATAATTCTGCAAATCATCTAGCTTCTACAGCCCCACATGTGAATAGCCTAGTAATAGAACTTACAGTAGCCTATATTACTTATGGAAAATTCTAAGCTCCATGTAGCATAAATGGATATGATCATATATCACCGAGTGAAACATGAAATCACATTTTCCGCAGAAGCCCTGAAGTACCATTTGGTACTGTAGAGATACACATGGATGTAACAATCGATCATATTGGCTGGCAATGGACCTAGAAACCAGTGACAAGAGAAAAAAAATCTCTAGAAGCTGAGGTGGCAGTGATTGATTGCTCTGAATTACTAGCGGGCTTTGAATCGACCTCCCGCTGGTTCCCTTATTGGTTTGCATCAGGTGATTGGCAGCACATGGATATCCCGCCCCCTGCAGGTTTCAGTCGCATCCCTCTCGTGAATAATAAACTACACAAAAACAGGATCTGATATCTGGCAGTATGCTAATTATTCTCCCCAGCAGTTACTTCCGACAGTGTACCGCGGACATTGCTTAATGTCGTTTACCGTCGCACTGTCTCAGTTTGATATATAAGCAGGCGCGTGACTTTATTCACGCTGATGGCGCTGTTTACCGTCTGGTCAGAGATTAATGAATGCATCATATTTCTCTGAGCCATTTATCAATGTCAGCTTAGGCATTCCTCTGACATTTAAAACAATTGCCGGGCGCGCTCTGCTGGATGCAATTTGCAAAGCGACGCACGCGCGATCGTTACATCGCCAGATGAGAAGTGTCAGGCCAGCGAAACGGAGGCTCATCAGCGCTGACGGCTGGGCGGGTCGGGTCACGCCGGAGCAGGGCTCATCGTGTTGAGGTCCCAGAGGATGTACCGAACCCCCTCAGGCTGCTGTGACCTACACTGACGTACGAATCCTCTCGTTTATCTCAGGACCACCTTCATCAAAGTCCGTCTCAGGAAAAATCTCCTGCGATAATATCACCAGATGCTTTTGAGCTATTTCTTTATGTCTCCACATATTTCTGTTAAGAAATAGATGTCTACAAGACAGACGTGGACCGTGCAGCCTCAGTCTGGGGGAATCCTCACTAATCCCAGAGCAGAGGCCAACATCAGGCCCCCTCGCGTATCCGAGTCATTCAGATTCACTGTCGGCCCTGCTCCAGGGATCAGCCAGGTCGATCTCACAATTCCCCGGCTCAAAGGTCCGTAATAGCGTCGATGGAACTGCTCCAAATAAAAACCGACATGAAAAAGCCCCAGGAAACAGACATTCTCCGCAGAGACACTCCTTTCCTTTGGCTTTCATAAACCATATTTTCCATTCTTCTTTAGGACTCTGTCGGAATAGACTTGCGAATTCAAAGAAGTGTGCCACTATATCATAGCAAACAACATTCCGAGCTTAATCTGTGATGAACCAGCTTCATAAATACTAAGACAAAAGCCATTACCTCGCCTGTCCAAGCTAGGAGCTTACCTTCAAACTAAAGAAGCACTCTTATCATTGTTTGCGCATGTGGTATTTTTGGTACTGCAGAAATGGGATATTATAAATGACCTATGAATGTATAACTACCTAGATTTCTGCAACAAAGGGGGATAAATCAACTAGCAACTGGGGATTTCGACCGTAACCTCAGTAGTTATTATGCACTTTTAGTCTCTATAAGTACCTCCAACGTGATGTGTTTCATTTTCAGAGTAGTGATTCTGTGTCCAAAGCAATTGGAACTTACCATATTACACCTTGCATGTGTTGAGAACAGTTTTTGTTACATCAGTCATTAATTTAGCAAGCTGGGCAGGTAGGGTTTGTTATTGCCGAAGGTCCTTTATCCTGGAGCATTTCAAACCAACCATTGGTGCTGATACTGGTCTTGGCGTCAGAGACTACTGCCAGGCCAGATTCCACATGAACCGTAATGAAGAATGAAGAGGTGGAGCTTTTAAGCTACAGTACACAACTCACTTGACCGGGTGATTGGCTGAGTCCGGGTCCCAGGCGGTCACGCCCCCAATGAGGCTTCCAGCGGCCGTATCCTCATGCACCTCAATGATGTAGGGGTTCCTGCTGAACACAGGCGGCTCGTCCACGTCCTGTGTCATCACCTTCACCGTTGCTATGTCCTTGAATGGGCCCAGGTGCAGGAACCGGTGGTCCAAATGGGTATTGCTGGCCTCCACTTTCAAGGTGTATATCCTCTTGCTTTCATAGTCCAGTAGCTGGCCATAAGAAGCACAAAACAACACCAACATGATGAATCAATGTTGAGTGAATGGCCATGCTGAATATTGGCCACATATACTATTTGCTATATATTATCATTATTTTCTTGCTGAGCTAAAACCCATTTCTCCAAAGCAGCTTAAATTAATCTATGGGGGTGGACGATTTTTTGCAGGAAACATTCAGGCTGACTGCCTCGCTCAAGGGTAACTAGGGCCAGGTGCCCTCTTGGGACTCGTACCGGCAAACCTCCGCACTACCTTCTGCAACACCAGCTGGACCAGCTGACGGTGTCCCTCGTCACTGTCAGCCTCCATCCCCTTGATTTGACACAGATTTAGGAGAGCTAACCATTGCTGACATTTATTTTTTCGCTGCACCAGTGAATAAACAAAGCGCCACTTCGATTTCCTATTCCTGTATTAGCTATGAGTATTTCTGAGGTGGTGTTACACACATACAGCCATCAGATCACATAAATAAGTGTAGTAATGTCTAATTTCTAACTTTAAAATTATTATACCTTGGGTAGCATGTCTGATCTCTGATACATATGCCAGCAGAGTAGCCAACAGTGGAAACTATGAGTTAAAAGATATACGACCCCTACAATATATGTGAACAAAAATATCAGAGCTGATCTCCAGATCCCTGGGACTTGTGCCTGCTTTGAAAAAAAGGATTTTCTGATGCATCTATATCATTAGACAGGCTGATAAATTTTCCATATCTATATGAACAGCTTCACGCTGACCCCTTTTTAACATTTTGTTGTAGTGATTCAAATTGTAGCGTAGCAGAGGGAAGCAGGAAAAGGACACTTGGAGCTTGATTTTAAAATCCACGTGAAATCCTAGCAAGCGCGATAGCAGAAGCTCCCCGCGGCAATGAACTAAGGGCCTTTATGAAACGATTAGGACATGATGGGTGAGATTTATAGCATTCTGCAAGAGCCACGTACAAAAAAAAAACACCCTGCAGAGATTTGTAGAAGAATTGTTATGCAGGAAGAAATAAAGATGAACTTCAGTGGTACTTTACCTTCTTAACGGTGATGATTCCTTCCTGAGTTATTCTGTCAGTGACGATGGTAAACATCTCCTGCCCGTCGCCGTCGGTGATGCCGTAGTGAATTTCCGCGTTCTCCCCGATGTCCGCGTCGTTGGCTTTGATCCGTCCGACCGTCGATCCGACCTCCGCCGATTCCAGGATGGAGAGGTGGTAAGAGCCTTAAGACATGAGTGATCGGCGGCGTTATTTTCCAAATATTTGTTCACACAGGTTAACCGGTGTGTTCGCCTCTAGGGGAAAACTCGAGGGGAACTTAGATGCTGTTACTTCGTTTATTGTTTAAAATAATTTCAGGCTTCATTGGGCCATTGCGGGTGCTATTTAATATCTGCCAATGCTGTTTTCCTTCAGAAAAAAAAAGCACAACAAACATCCGTGAGCTTTCCCGGGCCTCATAGGGGCAGGCGACGAAATGATGACATGCTAGCACCTCACGTACGTCCCATGTTATTATCCAGTTCCTTTCTGCGACGTACATGAGAAGCAGGAGAGGAAGGAGCTGCTGAGGATTTTACAATCAGAAAGCACTGTTAGTGCTTTAAACCCAGTGGGAGGTTTCCATAAAAAAGCAGCGTGCCTTATAAGAGACACAATTCACATGTTTTGGTTCGGAGACTAATTGTCTGATTCAGCCTCAAAGGAAGCTTGTCATTTCTCCAAGAGCCTGGCTCTGCCTCCTTCCACTCCGAGCGGAAATAATGACAGTTTATCATCCACGACACCTTCAGAAACCGTACCTCAGCTTTCACGGCAACACCCGTCTCCTCCAAGGGCTGATTTCATTCATTTTACAGACACGCATGGAGGATTTGCTCCAGGGTCTAAATTATACTGTCATTCCACACGAATATAAGTGTTTACGCTCCGTATTGCACCTCCTGCTTGCAAACATGGCATACTAGCTGTGAGGTAAGGGCCAAGCTTATTAACTTTCCCTCTTTTTCCGTGGATCTTTTGATTAAGTGAGGGACTGCTCTACTCGCATTTTAACCTAAGAAGGATCACCGCTGGTGGCTGTGTGGAACTGCCCAGTAACTCTCCAATTATCAGTCACACGTGTTGAGTAATACAGGGTGGGGGGGGGATTCACTTAATGGACTTTAGAGATATTTACTATTTCACCTAATTCATCCATGTATAATTAAAAAAGCATTTTTGTTTTCCCTACCTGTCAGCTCTGGGATGGCGGTGCACAGACAAACGCAGCGGTTATTTTGCAATCTGCCGCCATTCTGTATAGACGGTGTACTGATGGATTGCAACACAGCCTTGACAAGGTGACTGTTGTGAATGGTGCTATAATAAATTTAGCTTTTTTTTTCATTGTGCCAGGTATCTATAACAATCAGCAACTAGTTCAAGCCACTTAACCAACATTTTGACAACAGCAGTATTAAAAATATCGGGGGCGTATACAGGGGTGGGCTCACCGGGGTACTGGTCTGAACTGAAAGCCAAACGCCCTCCCAGAGTGCCTCCTCCCCTGTCACTTATCAATTCACCAAACATATCCTTGGCTCATGATAAGGTTGGTTCCCCTATATGAATTATGGCTTCTCTTATGCCTCCCACCTTAACATATCCTAGAACTGCCCAACTGCTGATGGGGTTAACACTACAGGCCCCCTGGCCGTGACTCACTATGAGGGAAGCGCGGCGGGCTGTCGTTGACGTCTGTGAGGGTGATGTTTATGGTGGTGGTCCCCGAGAGTCCCCCCATCTGGCCCGCCATGTCCTTGGCCTGGATCACCACCTGGTACTTCTCCCTGTTCTCCCGGTTCATGTTGGACAGCGCCGTCCGGATGATGCCTGGCCGAGGAATGATAACAGACCATAATGAACAGACACAGAAGGGTCACCTGACGCAGCTCGCTGAATCAGTATTGGCTAAGTGCCCCAGAGTGTCCCTGGGGGATGTCTGAGTGCAGGCAGCATGTCGCTAGTGCGGTGGCCAGCGAAAGGTCACATGGCACAGCTGTCTGAATCAGTGTCAGCCGGGTGTCCCTGAGGGATCTATGAGAGTCAGCGTTTGCATTAGCATGTCTGTTAGCACTATCACTGAAATGTTATTGTTTAGTGTGCCAGGTTCATGCAATTGTAACCTGAGTCTCCTAGCCATAAACGTGCACTATGTTAGTAACACGTCATCAAATCGGAAGGTTGCCAGTTCCAATCCCAGGGTAAGCAGAGTGATGTCACCCCTGGGCCCCGGAGCAAGGCCCATAACCCCCAATGGCTCCAGGGACTGTCTGACCCTGCTTTCTCAAAAATTTGCATCACTATGGATAAAAGCATCTGCTAAATAAGAGAAATGTAAATGTATTAAAAACCAAAAGAGTGCATTTATAATATACTGCACATTTTCTTCTACAGCATTTGGCAGGCACTCTCAGCCAGAGCCACTTACATAAGTGCTTAGAAGTCTCCATAAGTGAATTATTATATACTTTCTCGTGCTATTATACATCAAGTATTTTCAGAGAACAGTAGTTCTTCTAAAACAATATAAATGGGAACAGAATGAAGGGTATCCGAAATTGTTGTTACGTTATATGTCCATACCTGGTTCTGTACAACCTGTTTGGAAATGGATACGGAGTTTATAAAAGAAAATCTCCTCTTAGTGTGAAATTACATTCCGGGGGTCTCTATCAGGTTTTATATTGTATGTGATCTTGAAAATCAATAAACTTGAAGGTACTGCCTTTATTTTGTGTGTATATATATATATATATATATATATATATAAACAATAGTGTATATTTATAGTTTATGTGTGTGTGTCCATTCTCTCCCAGGGCCTTGGTAGCTACTGTAGTGCTTTGCCTTTATATGCCTGGCAAGCTAACACGCATTCTGCATTATTCATTTCCTTAACAACACCCTTTATATGCTAGACTTCCGCGCTTGACACTTTCAGACTCTCAGCCGCATCTCATATTCCTTCACGCCTGAAAAACTTATCTCAGGAAAACATCCAATACCTTAAATAGGTGGGGAGGCCATATATATGGGTTTACAAACCTCCATCACCTGTACTTTTGTCAAAGCAAAATGCAGATTAACACTCACGGCTGCAGTATCTGGGAAGTTAGAATCTGCGGGAGTTTTCAGGGCGTGATGTGTGCTTCCCGGGAGTACCTGTTTCTGACTCAATGGAGAAGTAGGGCTGTCCCTGGAGGATGCTGTAAACCAGCTTTGCGCTGTTCCCATATTGCTCGTCGTCGGCGTCCGTGGCGGTAACCTGCACCACGAACGTACCTGGAACAGAAGAGAAGGGTGATAAGAGGCGGATTATCTGGGGGCAAACGGGTGCCGCTCGGATACACATTAAGCGACCGCTGGAGTCAGCGATATGCACGCGTGAAGAGATTACAGATTACAGGATTGCCCGTGGCCCGCTTTGAACGCTGCGTCAGGATCTTTGTGAAATCAGCACCTTCGGAATACACACACATTGTTAAGAGGTGTGACCAGAGCTCAGCAAAATATATCCTGTTTTCCTTCCAAATGTTTCTAAAATACATTAACTATGGTTAAGTATTATATCCAGATCACTATGTCTGTATGAATTTGATATTAAATATTGTCCTATTTGTATTCTTTGATAATACCTTTTGACATAAAACACTAGGGGCTCAGGCTTTTACGGCCAAGGGACGGAACAGCCCTCAGTAAAACACAATGGCCAGTGTGCTGGCATTGACTTTGCGTTCAGTTCTTCAATAAGTCCTTTGCTAGCTATAAAAATTTTACAGAATTTGTTATGAGGTTTTAAAAATCTTGCTCAGCGCTATGCAAAAATAAAATCATTGGCTCCCTGCAACAAACTGCTGATCAGGAAATGTCTGCAAAGTCATGGCTGTCACATGGAAACGGATTTAAAAATAATAATAATAAATATGAATAATTTACATTATAACAAAATGTGCGACTAGACAGCTATAAAGTCGCAAATACTTTTCTTCTAATATGTACTACAAGTGGACTACCTGTGGTCATTAAAATGCAAGGAGAGCCTAAGAGCACTCAGAGAGGTGTAGAGAAACACCTTCTCAGAGAATCGGGGTTGACTGTGCCCGCAGCTTCCCAGCTCCCCTTATCGAGTGCGGGCACCTGACGGCCGTCCTCTCTATGCCAGCCGACAGGATGTTCTGAGAAGAAACATATGTGCTTCGAAACCATCGCGATGTCTGAAGCGCTGCCTCTGCCAGCGGTAAATAAAGGAACAAATAAGCATTATCGGTAGCCGGGGGGAGGTGAAGGCGGGGCTACATTTACCGGCTTTCTGGCAAACCGCGGCTCACACTTACACAAGCGGCAGCGACTGCGTCACTCGCCCCAACAGCAGCTGTCCACGATTCCCTTTATAATCCCCAGCTATTCCCCCCGACAGGCGCTAAAACATTCTGCACCCCCTTACGTCTCGGTCTCTGGCGTATATGACATTCTTTTGTCACTTATTTGCTCCATAATTTCCCCCCTAATAACCTCGGGATGACCCAACTACAGACACCTCCTCCTTCAGCTTCTCTGTCTTCTGTCCAGGTTAAACAGATGCTACAAGTGCTATTTCCATCAGTGGGGAACACTCCCAGTCCTGTAGCAGCTAAAAGAAACGTTATGACTGCATATATATATATATATATATATAACAACAAAAACTAACTGTATTTCCAACATCAGGCAATAAGAAAGGCAAGGTTCACTCCAGGTTACAATATATATTAGTATGCCAGTGTGATTCAGTGCTTAAATTACGCAAGAATTATTAACCCGTCTATTAAGAAAGAAACTCTTTCCCTGAGGTGTGTATATATGAGGCATGTGGGTTAAACCCCCCCCCCCCCCCCAACGAAACCTTTAATGTGTCAAACACCTGGCCTCCCTGATAAACATTTGCACCCCTTACACGTCGCGGTCTTCTAGACAAGATGTGAGCTGATCAGGATGCGGATCGAGGGTGGGTGGGGTGTCAGAGTTTGGTTGGGGGGGGGGGGGGTTGTCATTGACGCTGAGGACGCCGGCCCAAGGTTTCCACCTCGGCGACAGCTAATGCAAATCAGAAGCAGTCAAAATTATTGCCGCCGTGCATCCCCCACAAAACAGAATGCGTAATTGGATATTCAGTGTGGGCGCAAACAAACTAATTACCATATGCTGCTGATTTGCGACGTGATGGAGTGACTCCACCTGCACGGGCCACCTGGCACAGTTCACGCCGCAGGCATGTGTGAACCCACTCCCCAGGCGGGGGAGCGGTTCTGGTCGATTCTTCGAGTCGATCCGTGTGTCACGCCCCATGACTTTAACCCACCTGGGATGCCAGCCATCCCCCCTCCCCATTTTTTACTTCCTATCTCGCCCCTGTGGGGGTGGTGGGGGGGGGGGGGGGTTGCGAAATTACGTGCCACAGACAGGAGGCTGTTTCCGGGCCAACGGATCACGGAAGCGATGGTACCTGGGAATCGAGAGAGGGTTTTGGAAATGAAGTGCAAAAAAATGGGGGGGGAAAAAAATCAATTTTAATTAACTAAAATAAGTTAAGGAAAAAAAGGGGAAATCATGACAAGCCTAGACTGACAAACAAGGCTGTTTTTCAGAGCAGGGACATTATGTTGAGCGTTGCACGCTGACATGGCGCTAGAGAGCACTGCATCCACCGAATTCCCCTACAATAGATCAGCCGTCAAGCATCATCAACCAAGGCGAGCGCCGTGACTGCCACTATATCTGTTTTTCCGCTGCACAATAAAGCCCCTGAACCGTGAAATCGCATATGCGTGCACAAGATTGATTCTTTTGTGCCGCGTTATTTATTTATTTTATAATATAATAGGGCGGGGGAAAAAAATCGAGAAATAAAAATACAGTTTAGGCGCCAACAAAAGTGCACCTAAATATGTACTGTAGTGAGCCGTAGTGAGCCGGAGGATACCCTTGTGCTTTTCTTTAAATACACTTACCAGAAGATCCAGAGATATCTACGGAATAATTGCGGAAGTTTCCGGAGAATAAAAAGGCTAGGTGGAGCACTGGAACTTAATTATGTTCAACGGAAACGTAATCTTTTCCGGCCGCAATGGCAAGACTGTGACATGAATGCAGGATAATTGTTTTGCAGTTTGTACTGTATTTGATCACGCAGACGCCTTTAATCCTGCCCGGTTTATGCCGACGTGTTTGCATTGTTAATGTGATTCTGACACTCTGCAATATGTATGCAAAGATTAGATTCAGAGAGCGTCCCAGTATTCCTTAGGGGTTTAGGGGGAACCTGCCGCAGCCTACATGCCAGGGTGATTTTCAGCGCATGTAAACTGCAGGTCATAAACTCCATTCTGAAAAAAAAATACACACACACACACACGCGTAGATTCCTAGATGGTTTTCTTGGAAAATATCCCGTGGGAATTGATAACTATTATAACATGATCTGCCATTTGACATCAATCTAGTCACACTGATTAAATGATCTTTATATAGACACTCATTATTTGTCTGTTACAACTCAAAATTCTCAGGCCCTTCACTTGATTGTGCCTATTTATGCCAGTACATAAGCAGCTGTTCTCTATTTCTGATGACATTTCCTTGCGGAATGGTTCTGATTGGATGCATCCCCTAAGAGATTTGGGAATCTTATATCCTGATATATTACTTGATATATTAAAGCAGTGATGTATGCCATCAATCAAACCACACAAATGTGTGCGGGGGCCCCCAAGATTTGCGTAGAGAGTGACTTATTGAGTGCAGCCCGAGGAACCACAAGCCTGCCCCTCACTGCAGGCTTACAGTCAGAAGCATTAGCCCGATTATGGGTTCTGGAATTTTCTCGGCAAGAACAGAACACGAGCTGGGAGTTATTTTGGAAGTGATGCGGACACACACTGGGCAGTCTAAAAGCACCCAAACCGCAAGTAAAACTGATAACAACACAAGGAGACTATGCTGGCTCCACCCACATGGATAGACAAAGTAATGGGGAGCCACGGCGGGAATCGAACCCACAACATTGCGAGCACAAGCCAAAGCGATGCCCTTTTTAATGTTCCTTGATGCAAGATATTAATTTCAAACAGGGGACATATTTCTTGGTAAACTAAGGGAGGCAATGTAATCAGAGTAAAGTAAGAGTTATTGCATATAACCCGGGGTCTAAATTAATATCGCAGCAAGCCGGTGAAACGGACAGGAAAGTGGAGACGCATAGGTGTTAAACCGATTACCAGCAGATTCAATCGCGGCAGATCTGATATGGGAACCGACGGTGCGGGCGCCTCACGTCTGTGGTAAACGGTGATTATACATGATATTTATAATTTATTTCATTTCCTAATCCACAGAGGATTTCATTAGGTCCAATCGCACTTTATCTCTTTCCTTCGGCGAGGGCCGCTTAAACACACACTCTCCGGCAAACACTCAACACTGGAAGGATAGAGCATGTTCCCTTCTCTTTGGGAAAATGTATGTGGATTTGCTAGTTAAACGACTACAGTAGTTATTCTGAAGCCGGAGGTTGTACTCGGAGCTGCAGGTGATCTGAGATTTACTAATTTACAGTATTTTTCCCCCTTGGTTGTATGGTCTTTAAAAGAAGTAGATGGCTGGAAAGGTTTTTTTAATTTTATTTTGCATTGCCAGAACACAGCGGCGGCTCTCGCACCCGGCATCCCCGTGCTGGCAGCAGCTGGGCTTTGCCGCGCCGTGCTAATGAACACTCAAAACATCTGTCGCCCCGCGTGAGATTCTCGCACACTCATAGCTGGGTGGGAAGCGCTACAGCTCGGCACTTTGACGAGCGCATTCCGCTTCCCGGAACACCGGCCGTCGTTCTGGATGCGGGGCCCCTCCTAACGGGTCGGGAACCCCCCCCCCCCCCATGGAGCTGACAGCTGCCGAATCCCGGGGCGAGCGGTGCGGTGGCCCATTGTTCCATGCATCTAACACTGCAAAGAGCCTATCGAAACGTGAACCGAGGATTTTTAAGGAAAATCCATCCATCCGTCCATCTTCTATAACTGCTTGTCCAGTATGGGGGGTCTGGAGCCCATCTTATAAGGGGACCCTGTAAATGAAACCAATCCATCCATGTCACTTATATACAGTCATGACAGTCATTTAGAGACATAACATGGAATCTCGCGAGAATGGTGACGGCCGGCCCCTCAATATGAATTATGCACCCTGCCTTAAACATATCTGAGACATAACCTTAAATAACTAATGTGAATACATTGTACAGTCTGGGTGACAGGAGTGTATACAGGGGCTGAGCCATGGGGGGCACAGGTGTAGAAAGTTGATTGGCTGCCGGCGTGCTCGCCTCCCCTGTCAATCAACAATTCAAGACATATCATTGGTAACTGACAAGATTGGTCCCTCTGTATGAATTATGCTCTGCCCCTTAAAAAAAACCTCAAAATATCCCACAATCGCTCCTGTATGGTGAAGCAAATGTGTCACATTTGTAGTTTTGCCAATTATCAATAATACCAATAGCCCAGGTAATCCCCACAGCCAGTACTCATTATAAATTTTCTTGTAAATTCCTGCTCCATGGCCCTAGATTTCAGCGCTTTCTGGCAGCAGGAGGCGAATGGCGTGGCTTTAAAGGAAGCGGACACGCATTCTGGAAAGCCTGCGTGCTGCAAGTGCAAGATGCAAGATGGGAAAAGCCTGGAGGAGCATCTTTTTCCTTTTTCGTGTTAAATAAAACCCATTGCGTAGGGATTGATGGGTGGCATATGAGTGATTGTGTTCATGTCTGAAGCCCTGCTCTGCCAGATAAGACAAAAAAGTCCATTACACCAACGTGCCCATTAATTAAATTCCCCCCACTCAGCCAGAACTGGACCCTCTATATGTTTTGCAAATTGGAAAGCTTTACAAAGGGAAGGGCCTTTGAAAGCTGTAATTTCTGCATGGGGAAGTTCCCGTATAATTTTTTGTGGTATTAAAAACAGAGGGGAAACAGAGCAGCCCTAAAAACATGGCAAGAACAGGACTGGACTGGTACACCGAGTCTATCTGGAGTCAGTGAGTGTTCACCCACCTCACCACTAGGAGTGGGATAATGCATAGGCGAGCCTAGAGCCTTTGCAAAATGACCCCTGATACTGATCACCCCCCCCCCCCCCACCCCCCGACAAATGTTAGCACCAGAATCTGCTGTCAAAATTTAAATGCCAGTACCAGACACATACTGTACTGTAGCTATGTAATAAAATAACAGGTTTGAGTCTGTTTCCTCATACCCTCCATTTAGAATTATCTTCCAAGAAAGAAGAAAGACAGGGCTCCTGAACCACCCCCGCCCCTGACTTGGTAAGTTTTACCCCACGTGGCAGATAGTGGATTATTGATGTTACATCGTTTTTATTGCGTGGGGGGGCTCCTTGCCATGTCAGCTTAAGGCCCTCCAGAGAAGTTAATCCGCACCACCAACCGGTAAACATCACCTTCCATAAAACATGACACTCATAAATATGAGCTTAACCTAAGATACATCCTCCATATGCAGATGCAGTTCCTCAGAGGGTTATACACAGATGGACACAGGAGGAGTCCAAATCCGCCAGCATGACGGGCCAGCACAACTGAGCTCACTCACCGACATCAGACATCTCGGGGACGCTGGCAAAGTACGTCTCCTTGCCGAACTTGGGCTCGTTGTCATTGATGTCATGGATCTTGATGATGAACTCGGACTCGGGTTCGAGCGGCCGGCCGGTGCGCTTGCTGACGGCCTGGGCGCGGAGCGTGTAGAAGGCCTTCTCCTCGCGGTCCAGCCTCTTGGTGGCGTGGATGTCCCCCGAGTTCTCGTCGATCAGGAAGAGGGAGCCAGCGCCGTCCCCGTTCAGGACGTACTTCACCGTGCCGTCGCCCCGGTCCTGGTCCGAGTGAAGCTGCGGAGCATTCCGGAAACTTTAAAGGTCTGTCCAATTTACTCCAGCCCAGTGTTACATTTGAAATCCATGGGCTGCAAACACTGAGCCGATACTTCCAGATCTAAATGCTCACGTTTCCCATACAGTTATAGTCACACATTTCCTGTAAAGTAAATGTCATATGGTACTTGTATAGTTACACTAATTTTCCTGCATAGTTACAGTCTTGTGTTTTCTGTATAGTTACAGACACATTTCCTTTATAGTTATCACATTTCTTCTGTAGTTATAATGTTGCTTCCTGTATAGTTAGTCACACATAACGTCCCAGAAACTTTAAAGGTCTGTCCAATTTACTCCAGCCCAGTGTTACATTAGAAATCCAAGGGCTACTTCCTGAAAACACAGAGCCTTTACTTCCAGATGTAAATGCTCATGTTTCCTGTACAGTTACGGTCACGTGTTTCCTGTACAGTTACCGTCACACATTTCCCATAAAGTAAATGTTA